>JASANC010004782.1:0-64196 GCA_030248135.1 Theristus sp. LFF4_11
TGGTGACACGTTCAGCCACAAACTGGCGTGTCACGTCGCACCTGACAGCTGTCGGTGCCGGGCGACGCAGCGCACATCATGGTGTCGTCGATCCCGTAGCCGTACATCTCGTTGCACTGCACACGAGACACTTGCTGCACGACCGTCTGCTTCAGAACATCAGACACCTGCGGGTCGGGGTCGGCTGTCAATCAGAGAAACCGTTGATTATTCGGATTGAAATCACGCCTTCAAACAGGACAGAGAGTGTGAGGTCGACGTGACGTTTCAAACCTGATTTCAGCTTCAAGTTATCACCTTGAATGGCCCGTTACGTGGTTTTCAAGAGATGTCATGGTAAAAACACACACCCGTTTTGAAAGTTAGGCAACCCATTGCTTGACCAATGGCAAGGAAACCGAAAGCATATTTGGAACGGACTTGAACGCGAAAATTGAAAGCAGCCTCACTTCCGCTGGTGGTGCCCCATCCACTGACGACGAACTTTTCGCTGCTGCCCGACTGCCAGTCATCGCCGGAGGAAGGCAGGCAGACCGGCTTGACGGTGGCCGTGAACGTGACCTGCGGCAAACACAAGCAAACTGAAATGGTCTCCGAAAATGGGATGAACCGTTTCTGCACGAATAAAACGATCAGCAGACCGGCTGCGCGAGCTTTACGACGGCGATGTCATTGGCGTTGGTGTCCTTGTTGTACTGCTCGTGCGTGATCACCCTGTCCAGTTGGATCGCCTGTTCGATGATGGAGAAGAACAAGTTAAGGTCAGTCTGAATTTCTCCCAATATTTTCTGTTATGTCTGAAATTGTTTTTCTTTACAAGTTCAAAATGTCATTGTGGTCGTTTAGTGCAGTGCCAAATATGAACGAACAGCGATGTTGTCCGAATGCCGATGGACGCCAAGTCGCGCGGTGACGCCCGCTTTGTCCGGGTTGCCCGAACTGTCGGGAGGACTGCAGGACAAATGACAAGAATATTCGTTGGTGGGTTGTCGTCAGAGAACAGAAACAGTCAAAATGTAACGTTTGCATATGATGTGCGTGTCCACTAACAAGCAGTGCGCAGCAGTGACCACCCATTGGTTGTTGATCAAAGCTCCGCCGCACATTTGCGAGCCGTAGTACTCGAACTTGACCTGCCACGGCCACGAGTGAGGTGCCGCCTCGTTGCCACCAACGATCGATTGCAACAAACCCTGAAACGATGAATGAAAAACTGATACACAGTCTCGTCTACAGTAACTCTACTATCTGTATATCCAACTATCTGATTGGTTAGTGATCACGTGATGCAGGCATTTTGTGCAATCCAAAATTGTCTACACTGAAAGCATGCATCACGTGATCACCAACCAATCATCTAGTTGAATATGTTGTCAGACTTTTTCGATTTTTGGAGTTTGAGCACTGAGCTACAGAATCATCGGCTAACCTGAATTTGGCAGTTCGTGACAAGGATCGTTGCCGGGTGCATGGCGTCTTGTTGGCCACACGTGGAGGTACTACCACCTCCCCCTCCACCTCCACTGCCACCACCTCCTCCTCCACCTCCACCACCACCACCGCCGCCGCCTGAAAAATTCATTTGTGTTTTATTTGACAGGCTCACCGGATGGGAATTGCATTTCTAATCAGGCAGCAGCCATGTGCATGTGCAACTGACCGCCCCCACTGGCGTCCACGTAGGTCATGGTGGCCGAAAAGCCCTCAGCATTCACCGAATAGTCGGAGCAGATGCCGATGCTGACCGCGGCACCGACCGGGTACGTCTTCGCGGGCGGCAGCGATTTGCCGGTGTATTTGTCTGCAATGCACGCTGCGTCACTCGTTCGAGATAACACACGTTGCACAGTGCACCTGGCTAATATCTGCAACTAGCTGATTGGTTGGTTGCACAGCACACACGTCCAGTTGATGCAGTTATGCGGTTGCTGGAGTTTCACTACAGTTGAACAATTTTAAAATAATTTTGTCCATGTGAAAGCGACGTGAAAGAATATCGAGAACGAAAGCGGTCAAACTAACCAACGTTCGTGGCGGCGCACGGCGACGTGGTGTACGTGCCAACCATCACGTGATCGTAGCCTTGCTCGATGCCGAACCGTGTGAATTCAACCTTGACTTGCTGAAAATGAGAACGACTTCAGCGTATACAAATTCAGCACACGCCGAGCTAGGCCACACATCGGGGACGTCCAAATAAATTCGCCATATGCGCCTTGCCTTGTTCGTCAGTGTTGTGATTCACGCGAAATGTGTCGAGTTGAAGAGCCAGTTGTGCCGCCAACAAGCAAACTCCAACCTTGCCGGCCACACCGGCGAGTGTGCCGAGTATTTCGTCCATGTTGTTTGCGTACTGACTCTGTGCGAGTTGCACGGCCAGTGCACCGGTGCCCCCTTGACCACCTCCACCACCCCCTCCGCCGACGTCGACATAAGTGACCGAGGCCTGGAAGCCGCTGCGCGTCACGGAGTAGTCGGAGCAGATGCCGATTGACACAGACAGACCGGCCGCAAACGTCTTCGGCGCCGGCACGCTCTCGCCGGTGTAACGCTCTGTGGTGATCGAGTCAAGTGCACTTGCTCAATCAAGTTTCGAAAGCGGCATATAGCTTAAAACATAGCTACGCGTCACTATATACTGCTTCATGATCGCGCCTTACAAAGACACGACTCACTCACCGGTTTATAAAAAAGCTGGTGATATAAAAGGCCTCATTTTTTCAGTACACGATAGATACCGTTTCATAGTTGAGAAACCGTAGCAATAAAAAGCCGAATACTAACCAACGGTAGTTGACTGTGCTGCGGTACACGGATCAGTGGTATACGATCCAACAATGACAAAGTCGTAGCCACTCTCGATGGAAAATTCCGTGAAAGTTACTTTCACTTGCTGAACAAAAGTGATAACTAACTGCTAATTTTTATTATTTTTTTGTTGCGTCAATCACAGCAACATGGAATGGCGCATTAAGCGAACTTATTTGGACAGGGGAAACCTAACCATATTATGAGTATCATGAGTAAACTGACGAAAAGTAAAAAATTCTTAAAAAGAATCAATTACAGTTACAAGCAAAACGTTGTACGTCAATCCAATCCACTGATTGCATGGCAAGTGCAGTCGACCTACAAAGCAACCAGCTGATTTGTTGCTTTTAAACTGATTGGTCCTGCTCAGCTCGATGCAGCCAATCACCATGCTACATTCAAATGCAAAAATGCATAAAGTGCATACGTTTTACAGTTTGACCGCAGCGTGTCTACCCGCCCACCCCACCAGTCACTCGGCACACCACTGTCTCACCTTTGCGGCCACCCCAGCAGCCGTGTACAGCACTTTGTTCATGTTGTTTGCGTACTCCGTGCTCGACAACGCCACCACTCGTCCGCCCCCCTCAGTGCCACCCCCTCCAGTGTCTCCCCCGATGTACGTGGCCGTCGCTTGAAAGCCCGGTCCGGTCACCGAATAGTCGGAGCAAATGCCGATGACCACGGTCTCCCCGGCTGCATACGTCTTATTAGCCGGACGGCTGTTGCCGGTGTAGCGGTCTGAAAATAACGGCCATGCTGTGCCATCATTTTTGAAGTTTTCGATTCGCTGTTGAATAGAAATTATAAATGTTTCCACGTTCATTGAATTCCAGTTGGTAACTTTCCACACCGTGAGTGGTCGCCGCCGAACATGGGGAGCCAGTGTAGCTGCCGACCACAACAAAATCATAACCGTTCTCGACGCCAAATTGCGTGAATGATATCTTGATTTGCTGAAGAAAAACGAAAAACATGCAAATTCAAACATTCAATTGCTAGATTGTTTCCTGTAGTTAATGTTAAATGAATCTACGGAATACACAATGGCAACATTTTTCAGGATGCAAGTAGCGCGCAAAATTTGAAAGGAAAAAAGACGTTTAGAAACCCAATTATGTGTCAAATTTGACGTTTTTAAAGCTATTTGATTCTTCCTGCTACACACGCAATTAAGATTTGTCTACGCATTCTTGAAAGACTTATGTAATCATAAATGCAACCATAATACGCCCAATACTGCCATACCAAACACAGCAATGAACATGCCGCCAGTGTGGCCCTGCGATTTATCGACAAAAAACATTCGGATTCACCGTCTCAAAGCCGGCGAAACCGAGATAGCTAAGGTTACTTGTGTTCCCATGACTGGACGAGGCACAGAGACTGACCTCGTGGCGAGGGCGTTGGAGGGGTCCGTGTGGAGCTTTGGGATTTCAAGAACCGGCGGCTGGGAGGAGTTGCAAATGCACGAAAACTCACGCGTCCCGCGATGCCCTGCACTGTGTCCACTATGGCGTCCTTGTTGTTTTCATAGCCAGCCAGTGAGATCGTTCTCGCGTTCACCTGCGATACCAACAGCAAAATCAACGCTGTTTTTGGCAGCAGCATTGTTGCTCACGTTCAGCTTCGTACCAATGCAGTTTCGTTTGCGGGTTTTTGAAATCGACAGAAGTCCGTTGATAAAACAAAAAAAACTTACGAAAAAACGTTAACCCTAGCCTTCGACAGGTTCGCAAACAAAAAACGCGCGATTCACTTTTTTTGCGAATTTTCGGCTGAAAATAAAAATGCCCCTCGTGTCAACTATTGAACGAGCGCATTTGATGGTGTGATATCGACTTGCACATTTCTACGGTATATAAAAACATGCAACAGCTGAAAACACATCGGCAGACGCCCACAAACGCGACGTTGACACTCCATGATAATTATCGTAATCTGCTTGCTTTGAACAGCTGATTTTATTTGTCACACATTCAAAAGCTGTAAATTCGAAAATCGAGCCTAACACCTAGCAACATGCAGAGATGTTTATCAAGCTGCATTATGCTACGATCAAGGTGTTTTGTGATATACCGTTACAGTATACTGATGTCAAAACTGACATTTGTGATTTAAAAAAACATACACAATGGCTGAACGATTGTTGGAAACGTTTATTCGCGTTAAACAGATAATATGTTCACAGTTCAGAAAACTTTATCGTTAGGAAACGTCTGAAAACGTCAACCCATTAGTCAGTACAAACAGGCAACATAAAAGCAGAATGTCGATGCACAGGAAGAAAACAGTCTCATGATCTGCAACAAACACTTCAAATCTAGCAGGCTGTTACGTAAGTAGGAAGGAATAAAGTGAGAAGTCAGAAAAAGAGAACAATCCCAGTGATGTTCATGTGTTGGTTCTCCCCTGGTCTCACATGCTGCCGAGTTTATGCAACACGCGTTGCAGTGCGTTCACCACCTTTGCATATTTTCCGTCGCAAGCATGTTCGTTGACGAAATGCTCCATGGATCGTCGGGCCAGTTGGTAAACGCACGGATTACGCTGTGCATTTACGTAGCCGCTCGCTAACGCAGTCGCAAACGCAAGCATCAGCTCGGCTGACTTTGTTAACGTTCGCTTAATGCGCGTGTCCAGCCATTTCGACGACCAGAGACACTGAAGAGACGCAAAAAAAGTTAATGGCAAACGGGAAATGGAGAAACTGAGTTAATTTATTCTTAAAATCACAGATTTGTTCGATTGGTTGTTTGGATCAACTGAAAAAAAAGAAAAAGGCGTGCTCGTTTCAAATTGAGTTGGCCAATCAGCACGCCTGTTTGTAGCACTCGCAAACCTGCGCCTGTTTGATAGTGCAGCCGCGTAGCAGCGTGTGACGCTGCGCATTCCAAAGCATCAACGCTGCCTCGGTTGACGTGACGGTTGGCAACAGCACAAAATGGCTGAACAACGCATCACCGAATGACGTTTGCTCGTACTCGGTCAGTAGACGATTGTAACTGTTGTGGTCAGTTTTGGTGGATAAACACTGGCGATGGAGGAACACAAGTGCACAGGAGCATACAACGAATACTCAGAAGGCCTCATCGAAATTTGGCATTGCCCGAAAAACTGCAATTGCTTAAGTAGAAAAAGTGCTGGGTTGGGTGATCCACCAAAAATAGAATGAAAGCGCAGCACAAAAAGAACGAAACCGATTTACATGGTTTCGAACGAGCCAACGCCATCGATCATATGATCAGGCTCAAAGTTGACGCTGATTGGTCGCTCGTCACTGGTGACGGCGGGCAGAACACAGTCGCGGAGAAAAGCAGCCAGATAATTGAAGATCAGGCCGTCCATGTAAACGGAGTTACCTGCACAATACTGTCATGTAGCAAATGGTTTCAATTGAACTTTCTAATTGTTGATACAATTTTCTTGGCAATTCTGAATTCAACCAAACAAACCGAGTAAAAACACAATGGACAGTTTCGCCATCAGTTCGTCCATGGGAATGCACGCTTGAAAATAACAAGTTCGTCGCGTGAACAGCAAATAAGCGAACATCAGACAGTTGGTGCAATCGTTCAATAGTGAATGGTGGCCCGCAGTTGATGGTGTTGAACCGCTGAAGATTCAAATTTTCATCAAGAGATTTTTAGAGAAACACTGCAACTGAAATGTAGAAGTAACAAGAACACACACTTGAATGGTGTGTTCACAATACGACAAATTGATCTACTCAAGTGAAAAACAGTCATGAGCTATTATCTTTTCGTTTTTGTGAAAAAAGATTCTGACAAGTTTTTTGCCCAATCTACCATCAGATTACGTTCAGTTGGGTAATTTCAACTTGCCGCGCAGTCATGAAACATTTTGCCAATCTGTGTGCGCAAACGCACATTGCGCAACGTTCAATAAGTTGCTTGCATGCAACGTTTGCAGATTGCGTCAGCCAGTGAGAGCAGCGCAACCGACGTACCTTCTGCCGGTGCGCACGTTGTGCAGCTGCACCAGCGGCTGGAGGAACCATGCGCAGCAAGTGTCCGGTGTCACGTACGCATGCAGACGCCACTTGGCACGGCTGCAAACACACAAAATCAACAGCGTTACTGAACTTCATAACGAAACCATTCTCCTTCCAATTACCAACCACACAAAAAACTCACTCAGTCGGCAACGATCCGTGTTCAACGTGCTCAAAGTAAACGTGACACAAGTGCGCCATCGAGTCACCGGCGATTTCGGCCAATGCCTCCGACGACATCAAAGTCTGCAGCGACGGCGGTGGAAGCGACTTGCGAATCTCCTCAACAATGAACTTGCGGCGGCCTTCGCCAGCGCCTCGACTGCTGATTTGGGTGCACTCACTGAACGCAGAGGCACACGATCAACACAGTCAGGACACTCGAAAAGACACTTTGGGACGGTCGGTCGAGTCAAGAGATCAGGCATGATACAAAACGTTCGTTAGATTTTTCAGAACAAACGTCCACCAGTTTGACTGATGAGAATTCGTTTGACGTTGAGATACTAAAATCTGGGTTTTTGAAGGATCGAAATCGAAAGGAGCTAATAAAAGCACAACATTGAGAGGATGGCAGTGAACGTACGCTTCGAGCACTTGGAATAACCGTGCAATAGCGATGCACCGGTTCGCAGTTGCAATGGACTGACATTTGGTAACCAAGTCCACCTGGAAAAATAAGGCTAAAACAGATCTGAAAACTCGTGGTCTTTTATTTGCAACAATGTCAAAGGCAACCTGAATCGGGTCAACTGCAATGCGAGGCTCTGCCTCCAACGTTTGCCCAGCACTGTCAACGTCCAGTAATTCCAGATTTCGAATTGCTTCTTCGATGCGGCTTTGATTATCTTCTACGAAAAGAAATAATTTCTATTGCTAATGCAATTGTTTTTCTCAAGATCAAAAAATCGAACTCACCACTTCGATGCTTTTTGGCTTCTTTGCTTGCATGCGAATGGTGGTCCAGGTGCACTTTTCGTGATTTTAAATACGACACCAAATTTGGGTCTGCAAAAGTTTTGGTGTTCTCCCAATTTGAAAATGCACCAATCTGCAGTGCTCAGTGCCCGCCGCTCACCCAGCTTTGCCAGTATTGCTTTCTGTTCTGCGTAGATTTCCGTTTCGCTCATTGCTGCGAGCCTCGCCAGATTCTCGGTGTGAACTTGCTGTTTGATTTTATCGATCGGCACATCGTCCGCGTCTGCGTCGTCTTCATCAAGAGCAACAGTGCCGGCTGTCGTCTGGAGAACAGAAAAACTATCAAACAACGAATAAAACGAACTCTTCTTTCAACATCAGAAAAGAAGTCTAACGTGCTAAAAAAAGCACAGCTTCAATATGACGACCACACATTTATGCGAAAAAAACCGAAATTTACCGTCCGTTTTTGCTTAGTGAGCTGCGGACTGACACCGCGAGTGCTGGATATGGTTTTTGTGGCTTTCGAAATCGCAAAAACAGTCATTCCGCGGCCCATTGGGCGACGTGACGATTTTCGAATTGGCCAATTAGTACACACTGAGATTAGACTTGCAAAATAAAACCCACACGCGTCAAGCAACCTGCATGATCGAGAGCTGCTCCCTCGCAAACAGCGACTGCGATGCGTCGTCCGTCTCGGCTGGCAACTGCGAGCGCAACGACGCAGCCGGCTGCACGGCGGGCGCGACAAACGCGAAGCGGCCCTTTCTCGGGCTGACGTTCTTCTCGCGCACCTCGCCCAACACTTTCGTGGCGTCAATGTCGACGATTTCACGTTCATGAACCGCTGCGTCATCACGGCGAGGAGTGGAGCGACGCGGCGAGCAAGCCGATGGCGATGGCGCCCACGGCGAGTCGGCGCTTTCTTGTTGGAATTTGTGCTGCAAAAGGATGAAGCTGCCAAGTGTCAGGGAGTGTGCGGTTGCAGTGCAAAAGCGGGATTGATCGGTCGCCCAGCGGCTCACCTCACTGAATTTTGGAACCTGTTTTATCCGAGTTTCCACACTATTTTCAAAGAATTATGATCGGGTGGAGCGGACAAACATTTCACTCCGTCGTCAGAAAACTAAAATTGAACTGGCAGTTATGGATGTTGGAATCGAGAACACAAGCGCGCACCTGAAGTCCGAGCGCGCCCTGGTGCACCGGCGACGTCGTGTGCTCGTAGTATTCGTGCTCTCGCTTGTGCAGATACTCTTCCTGCAGCTTTAGCACGTCAGCCTCCGTGTCCAATGAACGTGGACGGCGCGACATAACGCAACGATTCACTGGAAATTCATGGTGGTTTCAAAAATTTGCAAAACTACAAAAAACGCAGCTGATGAACAACGACAATACATACATGATACAATGTACCATCACGGTCTGTTTGGAGACTAAACGCCGTAAAATCACAATTCCACGGTAACATTTACAAATGCAAATTTTATTCAGGTATCACAAACATTGTGCAAGCGAAAACACGAATCACAATCATGAATCAACGGGCAATGTTTCCTTTAATTCCCAAGTATTGACATGAAGTTCTCGTTGAAAAAACAAAAACAAAAAGAAAACAAGATGGAAAATAACGATAAATAGCTTAGCAAGCATCACCAAAAACGCAAATGAAATTCGGTTTCTCTGCAAAAGTGAATACTAAAGTAAAGTTACATTTCGGGTCGGATCAGAATCACCAAACAATCGTAAAAACGAATCACAGCAACTTTCTCGGGATTCACGGTTTTGCAGCGTGAGATTCGAGTCGATCCAAGAACGCAGCGCGCTGCCTGCGTACGGCCTCTCGGTCGGCCGTGCCCCCCAGGCGGCTGGTGGCGCTCGATGCGGCGTCACTGGTGCTCACAGGACGGGCGACACAATCTGCAGCACATCAGCCGATTTTGGCTTTGTTTATAGGTTGCTGGACACTGACAACGACCAATGCATCTCACGGCTGCAAAGCGCCAGCGTGCGAACGGGCCTGGTAGCGGCCGTAAAAATCACGTCCGTGCAAGCTGGCCACTGCGAAATATGTGTCGTACGCAGTACCGAACTACGCAGCACAGTGAGCGGCATTCCTCATAAATATCGACATATGTGTCTTGAAACTCCTTCCCACAAAAAAACAATCTCAGCAGAGCCACATTCTCGAACCGCAGAACCACACCAACCCGTATTTTCGATGGCGGCGCCATCCGTGGTTGCCGCATCATTTTTCAGGCTTGCCTCAATCGCCTGTCTTATCATGAGCTCCTCAACGTCGTCGTCGTTGTCCTGCAACTGTTCGTAGTCGACGCCGGCCTCCTGCGCAGACTGTCGCAACAACGACTGCAGTGTCGGGTCACTCGCATCGTGTTCACGTTTGCTCGCTTGTAAAACGCCCTTTGATGCAAATAAGACTGTCATCATGTGCGTTTTTGTGTTATGTTATTTTTACATTTTAGAAACAAAAGCAAAACTTTTGGGAAAAACAACAACCCAAAAATTACGCAACTTTTATTGCCAAAAACCAAACGTAACCCGCCGACTGACTGCAATCTTCACGCTTATATTAGGATCTAAGGCAAATAAACCCGTCTAAAATCTTGCGTCCTGCAGCCTGCCGCACTTTGGTCAACCACACGGCACGTGTCAGCCGACTTGAAACGTTTTGGAGTGTGCGACATGAAAGCACACCTGCAGCAGCTGTTGCTCATTCGTGCTGTCTGACGAGTCGCCAGCTTCATCGGCAGCTGCATCTGCGACGGCGGTTGTGCCTGTTGCTGCTCCAGCACCCGAAAAAGGCGTCACCGTCGGCTTGGTGGTTGTCGCTGCCTCTGACTCGCCCTTTGCAGCTTTACTGGCCATCTTGTAGTCACTGTAGTTGCAAAACGTGACTTTTTACAAAAAATCAATCATTGAGACTAGGGATGGAGCCGGTTCCGGTCCGGATTCCGGATTCCGGCGCCTAAAATTGGATCCGGATCCGGTCCGGATTCCGGCGCAATTTTGCCGGATCCGGCCGGAATGGCCGAGACCCGCGAATTAACAAGTTGATTCCTCCGTTTCAGAGCTGTTCAATGGTTTGGCAAATTTGTTTCGGTGCTTTGTTTATTTTGTTGTTGTACATTTGACATGTGATCAGTGAGCGTTGCTTTAGTTTAGTGTTCTGTTCAATGGTAAATGGTTCACTGCTTTTGTCTTGAGTGGTAAACGTATGTGCAGCATCGTCCACTTTAAAAAACGTGGCTGCCAGCTTTTGGCCGACGTTGTTGATGAACAATAGCAGTTTTTTTTGAAATCAGCCATTTTTGTTGGTCATATTCAGTTAGCTGTCAAACAGTTGCTTTTTTGTGAGCCCCAGAACACCAGCGATTTTAGCGACATGTGTTACTGTGGGTGTGCGGGGGTGCCGTGATCCCCTAAAACCCGATAAACCCCCCCCCCTCCACAACGAATCCAACATCATGGCCACGTACGTTGATCCGCGATTCAAGAATACTGCAGTCGTCTTCAAAAATGGAGGTGCGATTCGTTGTGAACTACTTCACATTGCAAAGAAAATCTTGAAACGACCGGAGACGCCCACAAACTGCGACGATATATCCGAAATCGCGAACAACGACGATGACGAAAGTGAACGCGAGCCCGAACCAAAAAAGAAATCGACTGGCCTCTACGGAGGCATTGAGTTTCACGCTGCGCGACCGCGCAACCCGTCAGGCGAATCCAGTCTTGATGACGAACTGCGCGGCGAAATGAATATGTACGAGTCGGATGATTTTATCGACGAACCGGACAAAAGTGATCTCATGCTAGACTTTTGGCGGATGAACTCGTCTAAATACCCCAAACTATCGACAATCGCGCGCAGATACCTGGCACCGCTACCAACAACCGTGGCAAGCGAACGAATGTTCTCTGAAGCCAGGCAGGTGTTTGTGTACAGCCGATCTCGTCTGTCAACTCAAAACGCCGAAAAGGTCATGTTTCTGAATGGAGTGTTGCCAGCACTTGATTATCCCTATGCGATGTGAATTTTGTCAATTGTTGTTGTTGTAATTTTTGGTTGTTCATGTGCTGTGTCTTGCTGACTTTGTTTCTGTGTCTGTGCTGTTTTATGCTGAAAATGTGATGAAGAAGCGACGAAATGTGCGTAGATGTTTTTTAGACATAAAAAGGCCATTCCGGTCCGGATTCCGGCAATTTTTGCCGGATCCGGCCCGGCCGGAATGGGCTTTTGCCGGATCCGGCCCGGATTCCGGCAAATTTGCCGGATCCATCCCTAGATCACTGAAAACCAACAGACAGCGCTCACTTTGGATCAGGTGGTGCGCCGTCCAGCTCGCACGGCGGAAAGTTGCCAATGACAACAAAAATCGAGTATTCTAAACGAAATAAAAAGCAACATCTGAACTTCTCAGGATGGAAAATACAGTTGACAAATAAAAGAACGTGTGAGACACGCCACCGAACGCACGTTCACGCTCGAGCTGCGCGAGCAGCATCGCCAGGTAGGTGTCGTTGACGTGCTCCGGACGGTGCAACATTGAATTCAAGTTGAACCAATGACGGCCGAATCTACGAATCGCGAACCAATGCTCACGGTGATTGCAAATGAACGCCTGGGCGCTGCTGTAACCTTTGCACTGTTTGACACGGCACTTGGGCGCAAAATAAAAACAAAACAAACGAAAACAGGCCATTATCTTTTTATGGCTCTGCGATTCAATGCAAGCTGGAGCAGGAAGTAAAGTTGCTAAAGTGACCCGAATTCGGTAGTTGAGATCCACGACAGAGCCACTTATACAGTTTTGAATGGCCCCATCAAGCATCGAACGATTCGAACTGACTTTCTTTCCACGTCGAGAGAGTAAACGCACAAGCAAAAAAAGAAGAGAAATACGAACGTCGGATTATCGTGCACATACGAGACGTTCGGGTGGCTCCAGTTGACGAGCTCAAGATCAAAGTTTGACAGTGCCTCCGAAATCACCTGCACTGAGAAGTAGCCGCTGTCGTCCATGTTGTTTGACGGACCCTGTAAAACGAGAAACTGTTCTGAACCATAACCACAATCTGTGTGCGCAGCGCAGCTTTGCTGGCTCCTACCATTCGTGCACTTGCCTCACAGCCTGACACTCACATGTGATCTGTGTCGAATGAAACAACAATAAAAAGGGAACCGAACCAAGGCAAGTAAAACAGAAACAATTGGCAAGCAACCTGCACAGCAGCAATGTAGTCGGGTCTGTCGACGCCGCCTTCCGCTAAGGCCGCCCGTTCGCGCTCATCCAATTCTCGTCCGATATTTGCCAGATCAATCGCATTGTAGTAATGGTTCTGTAGCAGTGCGTTCAACGCGTGCTGTGCGCACAGATTGCCCTCTTGCTGCAAAAACAAACCTGAATCAACTAGGCTTTATGCAGATTCAGAGAGAGAACAGAAATCATAGCAGAGCAGTGACTGCTGCCGGTGCTGACCAACGCGCACTGAAGTGGCTGGCTGGCAAGCAAGCGAAAACCAACTTTCTCATGAAATATGACGCAACGACCACGACCATCACCGTTTTTGTCCAGCTCACCAAGTGCCATTTTTGCTTGCTTTCTTCAACTGAAAAAAGTTTAACGAAAATTTATTTTAATTGTTGGAACTTAGAGGAAGTTGGATTGGATTGGAAGTGGAAGTGGAGATGGAATGGAATGGACCGGCGGTCGATCCGGTACCGGTCGATCCGGTACCTGGCAATTTTCTAGAGCGGTCGATCCGGTACCGGTCGATCCGGTACCGGTCGATCCGGTACCGGTCGATCCGGTACCTGGCAATTTTCTGGGGCGGTCGATCCGGTACCGGTCGATCCGGTACCTGGCAATTTTCAACTGTTTTAGCATTCAATTCAATTTGTTTCTGATTTGTTTTCCATTTTTCTTCGTTTCTCTCATTTTATCTGATGTCTGAAACATTTTACCGCAGGTTTTTTCGCGGGAAATATGAAGATAAAAACAACAGACATTTTTCCTCAACTCCAAAAGAGAACCGAATCAGTCTTCATATTTTTATTTTGTTCTCCTTTTCTTGCTGAGCTGATAATTTTGCAAATTTTCACCGTCTTGGAGCTTTATTCTTCTGGAAAATAGTTCAGAAAATAAAAAAACATATGGTACACTTGTTTTGCTTTTTTCAGAATCAGATTACGATTACCAAAACCAACCAAGTGTCGCAAGTCGTCGTCGTCTCATATCGTATCATCAACAATCGTATCAACAATCAACCAAAGAAAAATCGAAAACATAACGAATTGAACGCTAAAAACCCGTAAAACAGCTGAAAATTTCAATTGGTACCGGATCGACCGAGTACCGGATCGACCTGGTACCAGTACCGTGGGCCCAAAACAATTTTCGAAGGGGGTGCCGTGGGGGGGGGGGGGGTGCCGACCAAAAAGTGAGGGGGGGGGGTCCAACCTATGGTAACGTGGGACCCCCCCATGGGGGTCCCATGGGGGGGTGCATTTTTTCAAAATTTTCTGTGGGGGGGTCCACCCCCCCCCACCCCCCCATGATAATTTTTCGCTTAAATTTTGAAGGAAAAACGCTAAATTTTGCTGCAAAATCGTTGAAATTATAATGAAGATGGTCAAGTTATCATATATTCAGCTTATATTATGGGCTTTATGGACAAAAAATCATGATTTTCGAAAAAAATTTTAGGGTGTACGGAAAATTTTGGGGGGGTCTCCGCCAGACAAAATTTCATGGGGGGTGTGGGGGGGTGTCGGCCAAATTTTCGAGGGGGGGTCCGATGGGGGGGTGCCCGGTTTTAGGGGGGTGGCACGGTGCCCCCCCCCCCCCCCCCCACCCGACGGTCTCTGGTGCTCTGGGGGGGTGTGTACCCCCCCCACCCCCCCCCCTCGCCCACGGTACTGCCTGGTACCGGATCGACCGCCCTAGAAAAGTGCCAGGTACCGGATCGACCGGTACCGGATCGACCGGTACCGGATCGACCGTACCGGATCGACCGTACCGGATCGACCGGTACCGGATCGACCTACAGCCGAATGGAATGGAACTGATCCAGGCAGGGGTCGGGTCGAGCGAGAAGCCCAAAATCAGTACCGTGGGCGGGGGGGGGGGCGGGGGGGGGGGGTACACCCCCCCCCAGAGCACCCGAGACCGTCGGGGGGGGGGGGGGGGGGTGGGGGGCACCGTGCCACCCCCCCTAAAACCGGGCACCCCCCCCCCCCCCATCGTACCCCCCCCCCCCGCGAAAATTTGGCCGACACCCCCCCCCCCCCACCCCCCCATGAAATTTTGTCTGGCGGACACCCCCCCCCCAAAATTTTCTGCACACCCTAAAATTTTTTTCGAAAATCATGATTTTTTGTCTATAAAGTCCATAATATAAGCTGAATATATGATAAATTGACCATCTTCATTGTAATTTCAACGATTTTGCAGCAAAATTTAGCGTTTTTCCTTCAAAATTTAAGCGAAAAATTATCATGTGGTTTATCTTTTGTCGTGTAAGAAATGTGGTTTTCAGTATGTTGGACAAACTGCGCGATCGTTCAAACAACGGATCATGGAGCATTTACGAAGCATCAAAAGTCGAGGCAAACAGACGCTGCTGGTGCGTCACTTTACGCAAAAAGACCACTGTTGGAAGGATGTTCAAGTAAGAACTCTCTTTTGTTTGGACGGACTTGTTCAGAATGCCGACAAAATACGCAGAGAACTTTTACGAGTTGAAAATTTCTTGATCAGATTATTGTGCACTTCATTTCCTTTTGGACTCAATGACAAAGTGGACAATTACGGAAAAATCACTGAAGACCTTTCCTGTTTCAAGCAAAAATGTTCCCCTTTTTTCACCCAAAGTCTCACACGTAGAAAAAGAGGCCATGGTTCGAACAGAACCAGAACAAAAAGGAGATGTTCCGTTGATGTTGTTTCAAAACTCTGTGAAATCTATCAAGAAAATTCTACAGAACGAAAGAAAATGTTTCAAGTCCTTCATTCTGCACGTAGATGTGAGCTGATCCAAGCTGAAAAAACAGTTTTAAACAGCTTTCTGATTGGGCAAAGCACAACCATTCGACGCATCATTCTTGCCTACCTGTCAGGTAGATTCAAACCTAAGCTTGAGACCAAACCACCGGTTTGCTCTTCCTACTTTAGATTGAATTTTGTTGACAAGAAAATTGAATCTATTCGACTAGAAACCATTCTGAAAGATCATAGATTCCAGATTGTTGCTCCCAGTCGGGCGGCACACAAATTTCAGAACGTTCGCGTGGTTTACGCTTACAACAATCCCATCAGCAGTAGACTCTGTAATCACAGTAAATTCCTGAAAAATCTCACATTGGATGAATTGTTTCGCATCATGCAAACACCCTGTAATTGTGCCGACAATGAATTCGTACATTCAGAATTTAACCATGTGATTACTGGTGATTTGACTTTCATTTCAAACTTCAGCCTTCGTGAACTGTTTGCTAAAGGTTCCAAATTTAGAACTAATGACCTACATCATTCTTGGTCTGATATTGCTCATCATGTTCAGCTTCAATTCCACGAATATTTAGCAAAACTTGCTGCTCAATGTCGTATTAATATTCATGAGTTCATTCGAGTACGCATACTTTTTGACACAATTCTGTTAAAAAGAATCAGATTTTTTGAATCAGTTCACAGAAATTATGCTGCTACATCTTTTCCTGTTTCCGAACTTCAGCTTCTTCATAAAAATTACATTGTTGCTCCTGCAGACAAAGCCGGTAACAATTTTGTTATCATCTGCAAAAAATTTTATGTGGACGTGATGTGTCGGGAAATGGGATTAAACTTTGACGTGAATGGTGAATTAGTCAATGAAGGTAACGACGTTTACGTTCCTGTTCATAGAAATGAAGCAGACATCATTGACTTACATGTCAAAGTTAGCTCAACTTTCGGAGTTCGATGTGATGATTCAGATTTAGTACTACCAACTATCTTTGCAATTCCCAAACTTCACAAATCACCCTACTCTTTTAGATTTATTGCAGGAGCCAGACAATCAAGTTGTAAAGCCGTAAACACGCTGCTACATAAAATTCTCTGTGCTATTCAGACGCATTTTGCGAATTATTGCAGACAAATCGCTTGTTACAGCGGGTTGAATTGTTTTTGGTCTGTCAAAAATAATATGGACGTTTTATCTATGCTTCATAGATGTGGTAATATTGACGCAATTGTTTCGGCTGATTTCAGCACTCTTTACACAGCACTTCCCCATGGAGTAATCTTTGAAAGTCTGGACAAAATCATCAATGTCTGTTTCAAAAACGCAGCTAAACGTTTTCTGTGCTTGTCCAAAACATCTGAATACTATCAATACTGTGATCATAAACTCCCTGGGCTAATTTCCGCTGATAGTTCCGAAATCAAGGATTTAATCCGTTTTGTTGTTGGAGAAACCTATGTACGCTTTGCCACTAAAATTTACCGACAGACCTTGGGAATTCCAATGGGTTCAGTCAGTGCCCCAAAACTAGCCTGCTTGACGCTAACAGGCCTCGAATTTCAGTTTTTGATGGACAGAAGAAATCGCGAAACTGCTGCAAATCTTCAGTTTGTTTGTCGTTACATTGATGACCTTCT
This sequence comes from Theristus sp. LFF4_11, assembly GCA_030248135.1. Lineage (NCBI taxonomy): Eukaryota > Metazoa > Nematoda > Chromadorea > Monhysterida > Xyalidae > Theristus > Theristus sp. LFF4_11. The sequence goes on from JASANC010004782.1 coordinate 17,410, forward strand.
TGTTTTGAACTGCGATAATTTTATGGAAATTGCATCCAGCATCTATCCTGCTTCAATTCCATTGAAACGTTCTAACAGCTCAAACAACCAAGCCAATTTTCTTGATTTAGACATCTCCTGTGAAAATGGAATTAAAGTAGACATTTATGACAAAACAAGGGACTTCAATTTCAGAGTTCTCAAATACGTTCATGCAAATAGCGTTGTTCATTGGTCCATTGGCTTCAACATTTTCACTGCGCAGCTCATACGCTTTGCTAGAATCTGTTCCGACAAACGTGACTTTCAGAAACATGTCAGAGAACTAGCTTCTACTCTTGCTTCTCAAGGTTTCTGTAGGCAAAAACTACTTGCCCGTTTTTTCAGGTTCGCAGAAAACAATAAAAGCATTCTCTGCAAATTTGATTTAGACCAAAAACTTAGGCTTATTGCTTTTGCGTTAAAAATCATCTGAACTTTTCTTTCCGTTCGTCAACTTACTTACACACCGTCGTACTGACGAGGGCCAGTGTGTGAGTGAGAATCGATTTATGTTTGCGACTAAGGCCCGAAACATGAATCGATTCATCCATTGCTTATAATTGAAACTCTGACTTCGTTTCTTCAGATTGATTGCTGAACATTAATTCAAGTCACCAAAATTAATTCTGATCATCAATTCCAAATCAACTGTCGTTCACTTTGCTAATTCGTGACAATGTCGAATAATCGCGGACGAGGCAGCACAAGAGGACGCGGCCGTGGCGGCCGTCACGTTCAAAGGCCGAATCTGGATCGTGGTGCATTCGAGCAGGCTTCGAAACGACAACGCACAGTTGACACCATCCAAGAGCATGAAGGCGACTACGACTCGACATACGAAGAGGAACAGGTGTGCTTCCAGCAGTAACGGGAGTTTTTATGGCTTAAGAGCAAGAGAAAGTTCAGCAAATTGAGATGATACGTTTTAAATCTGTATTCTACAATCCTTCTTCAATGGGGGGGTGGGGGGGTGGTCCCCCCCCCCACAGAAAATTTTGAAAAAATGCACCCCCCCATTGGACCCCCCTGGGGGGGGGGTCCCACGTTACCATAGGTTGGACCCCCCCCTCACTTTTTGGTCGGCACCCCCCCCCCCCCACGGTACCATACCCCCCCCTCGAAATTTTTTTGGGCCCACGGTACTGCCCAAAATCAGTCGGTAAAACGGTCCCCATTCCCCAATCGACTGCTGGCTGACGGTTTTATGAGGTATGAGGTTTTATGAACTCTGTTCACTTTTCGTCTTTCAACTGATTAGCATTTGTCTGCTTCCATGAAAAGTAGAGCGCGGTTTCACTGGGGCGGTTTTGAATAAAGCAGGCCAACCGGTAATATCAAAGAAAATTTTTGTTGAACTTTCGAAAAATTGTGCCAAAATTGAGGTTTTTTCAGAGCATATTAAAGGAAAATTTTCCGAATTAAAAATAATAAAAATCGCTGGAGCTTCTTTTTTAAAACGCACGCGCACCTCGCATCCGCATGCTCATGATCCACTAGCGCGCGTGCACACGCTCCGGCCCCAACAAATACTTGTTCAAAACGCAATTGTTCAGACATCTTCTTTCTTGATAAAGCTTGGCTTAGGTTAGGATTCGGTTAGGATCTTGTTAGGCTTAGAATTAGGCTTTAGGATTAGGATTTAGAACTAGGTGCGTTTTAGCAATGTCCGACAACGAGTGTGTCGGTTTTTTAGAAAAGAAGGGCAACCTAAAAATCGGCATTTTTGTTTTTTAATCACTTTTTTAACTTCGATTTTTGTTTAACAACTCTTAGTGGGGGTGTGCGGCGTGCCTAGGGTTGTTAAACAAAAATCGAAATCAAAAAAAAGTAATTGAAAAAAACAAAAATGCCGATTTTTTTAATTCGAAAAAATTTCCTCTAATATGCTCTGCAAACCTCAATTTTGGCACAATTTTTCGAAAGTTCAACAAAAATTTTCTTTGATATTACCTCGTAAAACCTTTAGCAGTCGATTTTGGACCGTTTTACCGACTGATTTCAGGCTTCAACAACATCTGCGATGAAGTTTTTGAGGGTCCCAAAGGTTGGCTTACCATTTCCGATGCAGATAAGGTGAAGATTCGCCTCGCAATCTAAATTCTGACCGTCCGAGCTGCTCCGTTTGCAAGCGTTACGTTGTCTGGTTGCTGTTTCCTGTCCTGCCGTCGCGACACATCATCAGAATTGATCGAATTTCAAGCCGGTATGTGTATTTTCACTTGGGCTGGGGACAATTAGTGACGTTTTAGGGATCAAAACACTAAAAGAGGCATGGTAACGGTTTGGAAAAAGGGTAATTGAGGTCACCAAAACAAAACCTCCAAAGTTCCGCCATACGGGAGTCATTCCGGAGGCGCTTGCATATCATATGTGGTTCTTCGAACTCCATGATTGATTTAGCACAACTTTGATTTTTGAAATTTAAAAAAAAATTGAAAAAAAAACAAAAATGTCGATTTTTTTTAAACCCTAGGTGTGCCCGTGTGTAAACCCCCAGAAATTTTTCTACAATAGTGCACCACCCCCCCCCCCATTGAAGGAGAGTAACCGTCTAACAGCTGGATGTAGTTGTCCTTGTATGAAAAGGAGACTACAAAAAATGTCCTTGTCCTTGTCCTTGTACGCCTGGGGCACTGTACCATGATTGACACCCACACTGAAAAGTTTTCGGCACCCACCGCCCCCACGTACGACACCTCCCCCCTCGAAAATTTGCTTTCGCCTTCGGTACTGGGTGAGAGGGGCTTGATCCGGTTTGGGGGCAGGTTCTAGAGGGGGGGGGCCGCCGGGGGGGGGGGGGCATGTGACTTGATTTGATGTGACTGGTCAAAATTTTAAAACTAGATTAGAGTACAGAGTTCAGACAGGAATTTAATTATGTATCTAGATACTTAACTTTGAGTTTTGAGAGCATCTGGAACCTGGATGCTTCACTGAAAAAATGTTGCACTGCAACATGCACTTTTGAAATTTGATTACTTGTGTTGTTTTGTTTTCGCGACTGCCATATAAAATTACTGATTCCCGTTGTTTAAAATTCTTTTGTTTTTACAATCCAAGAAACATTTTTTAACATCCCCGCGCCTTGAATTAACTAGAAATTTTAATACGTCACTGGTAACCAGTCATCATCAAATTATCTCCTGCAATCCACATTCACTAATCAGTCAATGCCCACAATCATGAGCGCTGCTGATGTCAGTTTCGACGGCTGTTCGCTTCTCACTGTACAATTTTCAGGTGTGTTCTGTTTTCTAGTTTTTTTTTATTTTGTTTCCCACGGTAACTGCTATAACATAACATTTGTATTCCAGTAGTCTTATTGGCGACCATTCTTTCGGCGGTTTTATCTAGCGTCTCCGGCTGCATTTGGCGTAAAGCGAAAAAGAGACAGAAGCAGTTCCGAATCAAGCCGTTCCTGCCGATACCCGACGATACGGATGAACGGCAAGTTCTGGATCGACAGAAACATCATCAGAAACAAAAACCACTGCCGGCGTTTCGCGTACAACTGGAGCCGGTTGGACAGGTAGTCGAGCTAAACGGATTTACATCAGTTGTTCCATGTTCATTGGAACGACTATCAATTGTTCACTAGCCTATTGACCCGAGCTCATGTGGCTTAATCAATGCCAAGCCTTTTTGGTGAAGTGGCATTGACTTAGAAAGAAAAAACAGTAACGTTTACTGATAAATAACCCTGAAGAAAATTTACCTTGTGCTGCCGTGAAGTCGCCTACAATACAATATTTTTTAATGTATTCAAATAAATAAAAAATGCGAAGTTTATGATTTTGCTATTTTTACCCGTTTACCCTAACCGAAGGCAAGCCTTTTTGTAGTGAAGTAAAATTGAATAAAAAATATAAAAACTAACGTTTTTTTCATTTACCCGTTTTAAAAAGCTAATGCTTTTTTACCCGTTTACCTAAGCCAAGCCTTTTAGTAAAACGAAAATGCGAAGTTTATGATTTTGCTATTTTTACCCGTTCACCCTAACCTAAGTCAAGCCTTTTTGTACGTTAAGTAAGATTGAATAAAAAATAACGTTTTTTTCATTAAAAATACCCCTTTTTAAAAAGCTAATGCTTCTTTTACCCGGTTACCCTAACATAAGCCAGGCCTTTTTTCTAAAGTGAAAATGAATAGAAGAAACAAAAAAGTGACGTTTATAATTTCGTTTTGCAGTCATTGCTTCTTTTTACCCGTTTACCCCAACATGACCAAAACATTTTGCAAAGTGAAAATGAATGGTAAATACCATTTCGACCCAATTAAAAAACTAACTTTTTTCAAAGACGGTTTTGTTACATCTTTCGCAGTCGATCATCAAGTTTTGATCAGCCACGCTTCCATTTGCCTATGCTGTGCTGACTGTCTTTGTTGACCAAAGAGTATCATGATGACTCCAGCTATGAAGAGCGACGTTTTGAGAAAACAATCTCAACAGGCATTAATAAAAAAATAGGTTAAAGAAATTGAGATGGAGTTTTCTTAAATAGCAAAAATGGGCGCCAATTCAAATTGCAAAAAAGTGCCACACACGCACGCACAGACAGACACTTTGTAAATTTAATAATATAGACTAGCCACTTGACCCGAGCGTATGTGGCTTAATCAATGCCAAGCCTTTTTGGTGAAGTGGCATTGACTTAGAAAGAAAAAAAAAACAGTAACGTTTATTGAATAATAACTCTGAAAAAAATTTACCTTGTGCTGCCGTGAAGTCGCTTACAATACAATATTTTTAATGTATTTAAATAACTAAAAAATGCGAAGTTTGTGATTTTGCTATTTTTACCCGTTTACCCTAACCGAAGGCAAGCCTTTTTGTAAGTGAAGTAAAATTGAATAAAAAATATAAAAACTAACTTTTTTCATTTACCCGTTTTAAAAAGCTAATGCTTTTTTACCCGTTTACCTAAGCCAAGCCTTTTTTGTAAAGTGAAAATGCGAAGTTTATGACTTTGCTATTTTTCCCCGTTAACCCTAAGTCAAGCCTTTTTATATGTGAAGTAAGATTGAATAAAAACATAAAAATTAACGTTTTTTTTCAATTACCCGTTTTAAAAAGCTAATGCTTCTTTTACCCGTTTACCTAAGCCAAGCCTTTTTTGCAAAGTGAAAATGCGAAGTTTATGATTTTGCTATTATACCCGTTCACCCTAACCTAAGTCAAGCCTTTTTGTAAGTTAAGTAAGATTGAATAAAAAACATAAAAATAAACGTTTTTTTCATTAAAAAATACCCGTTTTAAAAAGCTAATGCTTCTTTTACCCGGTTACCCTAACATAAGCCAAGCCTTTTTTCTAAAGTGAAAATGAATAGAAGAAACAAAAAAGTGACGTTTATAATTTCGTTTTGCAGTCATTGCTTCTTTTTACCCGTTTACCCCAACATGACCCAAAGATTTTGCAAAGTGAAAATGAATGATAAATACCATTTCGACCCAATTAAAAGACTAACTTTTTTCAGAGACGGTTTTGTTACATCTTTCGCAGTCGCTCGTCAAGTTTTGAGCAGCAACAATTGCGAGTTGCCCATCGTGCGTTACGTTGAAATTATCGCTCTTAACCATGGAGTATCAATTTGAAAATGAAACATGGAGTATCAATTTCAATGAAATTTACTTGTTTTGAGTCCAAAGTGCAACTTGCGATGCCGATGTCGATGTGCCTTTTGCAACCCGATTTTTAAAAACAAAAAAGTTCAATTTTTTTTCAAAGACGGTTTTGTTACATCTTTCCCAGTCGATCATCAAGTTTTGATCAGCCACGCTTCCATTTGCCTATGCTGCGCTGAACTGTCTCTGTTGACCAAAGAGTATCATGATGACTCCAGCTATGAAGAGGGACGTCGGCGTTTTGAGAAAACAATCTCAACTGGCCCTGGCATTAATAAAAAATAGGTTAAGGAAATTGAGATGGAGTTTTCTTAAGTAGCAAAAAAGGGCGCCAATTCAAATTGCAAAAAAGTGCCACGCACAGACACACAGACACTTTGTAAATTTAATAATATATAGACTAGCCTATTGACCCGAGCGTATGTGGCTTAATCAATGCCAAGCCTTTTTGGTGAAGTGGCATTGACGAAAGAAAAAACAGTAACGTTTACTGAATAATAACCCGGAAGAAAATTTACCTTGTGCTGCCGTGAAGTCGCCTACAATACGATATTTTTTTAATGTATTTAAATAAATAAAAAATGCGAAGTTTATGATTTTGCTATTTTTACCCGTTCACCCTAACCTAAGTCAAGCCTTTTTGTAAGTTAAGTAAGATTGAATAAAATATATAAAAATTAACGTTTTTTTCATTAAAAAATACCCGTTTTAAAAAGCTAATGCTTCTTTTACCCGGTTACCCTAACATAAGCCAAGTTTTTTTTCTAAAATGAAAATGAATTGAAGAAACAAAAAAGTGACGTTTATAATTTCGTTTTGCAGTCATTGCTTCTTTTTACCCGTTTACCCCAACATGACCCTAACATTTGGCAAAGTGAAAATGAATGGTAAATACCATTTCGACCTAATTAAAAAACTAACTTTTTTCAGAGACGGTTTTGTTACATCTTTCGCAGTCGCTCGTCAAGTTTTCAGCAGCAACAATTGCCAGTTGCCCATCGTGCGTTACGTTGAAATTATCGCGCATAAACCATGGAGTATCAATTTGAAAATGAAACATGGAGTATCAATTTCAATGAAATTTACTGGTTTTGAATCCAAAGTGCAACTTGCAATGCCGATGTCGATGTGCGTTTTGCAACCCGATTTTTAAAACAAAAAAAGTTCAAACTTTTTTCAAAGACGGTTTTGTTACATCTTTCCCAGTCGATCATCAAGTTTTGATCAGCCACCGCTTTCATTTGCCTATGCTGCGCCGAACTGTCTCTGTTGACCAAAGAGTATCATGATGACTCCAGCTATGAAGAGCGACGTTTTGAGAAAACAATCTCAACTGGCATTAATAAAAAATAGGTAAAGGAAATTGAGATGGAGTTTTCTTAAGTAGCAAAAAAGGGCGCCAATTCAAATTGCAAAAAAGTGCCACGCACAGACACACAGACACTTTGTAAATTTAATAATATAGATGATTTTCAGCCAGTTCCAACTCCAAGACACATCCAACAAGTAGCCGATGCGAAGCTGAAACAACAGACCGACCAATCAAGGTTCAGACAAGATCGATTGAGTCATGTGGTTCGATTCTCCGGGCAAGGATACATCAGCTACGTGGAGAAAGAGTACGACACTAACACAGTTGGCTTGTAGAAAACAAAACAATCAATATCACTTCTATAATATTTTGTTGCTTCAGATCACCGGTGCGAGGTGGATTGAACGAAGACATGGAGTCAGACAAGTCAGCGGACACAATGGGCCTATCAACTCAGGCATCAAGCTCTAGTCCAAGTGTAACGAATGCAGCCACAACCAGCAGTAGTATCAGCAGTGTCACTGCTTCAGAAGCAACAACCTAAATTCATTGTGCCAACCATTCATACGTGAAAATTATCATGCAATCCTTCACAATAACGCAATCGCAGAGTACCCATCGTTAATTTTTTTTTAAAAGTAATTCATGTTCACTGAAAATATAACACATATAGTTGTTTAGAGCATAAACAAGCAAAAAATAAAGTGCTTATGTTTATCAACTATGTTTAAAGCAATAATTTTAAGTGTAGCTAACAACAAAGCAGACATCAACAAAAATGTTACAGTGATACCAGAAGCAGATCTGAAAATCAACACACCCAAACTAAACCGAGTTTCACCATTCGCATGGCGACTGGTATTGTAGTATAACAGAAACTGAACTTTTCGCAAATTTTTGAGAGTTTCTGACTGTGTAAACAAACGCGAGCCAACGCCCCTGAGAGACTCGTACTGCTTTACGGTATTTGTGTGCCGATGCAGGTCGCGCACGCGAGCGCGTCAAGTGCAACGGAGAAAACGATGAAAACGCTTCAGCAATAGATTCCATAACGCGATATATGAAGACTTTGTGAAAGAAAAACACCGCGACAGCAAAGCAGCAAAGTAAAATGCAGCGCCCGTATGCACTTTCAGTTGCCGTTTAGCCGATTTCTGCGTGTACAAGTAAAACGGCTTGAGCAGATGGGTGTATCAACGTTGCAGTGACACTTTACAGTTGTGCAGTACACGTACTGTGATTTCACACAGCAACATTGCTGTCAGTCGCATATAGCTGAGCCTCATATTATATATGCACTCAAGACCGTGTTATTGCTGGCTGGCGAGCAGTACATTCCAACCGAGTTGTGTATTTAATCAATGTGTACGTTGATATATCGTGCGATTTTTTGGACTGTAGCGCTACAAGAGTGACTGAGTAAGTTCATGCAGTGTACGCGATGAAACGCAAAAAAACGCTAACGGTTTAATGGAGTCGCTTGTTTTGTGTTGTCCTCCTCACCTCAATCCACACTCCTAAACTGCCGCTATCTGTAACTCAGCGACGTAGTATCAGCGCTTTTTGCTGACTTTTTGATGGTGAGTATGCATAATGTACCAATTGCCGTTTTTCGTACGATTTTTCAAGGGTTGTTGTGTGAGCGTTATGCTACATAAGCAGTGTTGTGCATTGTGCTATGCGTGTTTCTAAACCGTGATAAAAATGTTAGCTTTCCAAATCGGTTGTGTCGTTGCCGCCTTTAAACCTTGTTGTCCCACCCTGTATTGACTGTTTTTGCAGTTTTTTAATGTATTGCAACATCGAATTCCAATGGCTAATCGGCGTGATTTTTATACGTATCATAGCATGCAACGATTAAGTCAAGCAATAATGAATTATGCAAACACTCCGACATTACTTCTTTAATTACCTTGATTTACTGGATCAACAGAAACATTGTTCATAATCACAATGTTTCGGAACTATTTGACTGCGCGTCAAATCTCCGAGCAACTGCGTCGATTTATACGCGTTTACGAAGTTCCGTCAAACGAGACGACGCAAGGCACCGCGTTGTCAGATGCTGGTTTCGTGTTGCTGAAATTGAAAGAACAACTCTTTTATGAAAACAGGTAGATTTAAAATAACTCAGAATTAGAGGCAAACAGGCTGATTGGTCTGCCTACTCATGGTATCTTACACTCCTTTGTATTATGCCGTGCACTGCAGAATAAAACTGATTGACTGAATGTCGAGAGCGCGACGGTCCTCACGCTCCATGTTTCCGTTCTTTCTGAGGGAACAGGATTTCAACATATTCAACATTTATTATTTGCAGGTATTTGAGCACGTTTCCAGTAGATTTCATCTCACGCGGCAACAATGGCATGGAGCTGCTGCTGCGTTCGTTGTTGCTTCTGCAACGCCTGCATAACCAGCCAGCCAGCGGGCGACTGTCTTCGCTTGTCAACCGCTCTGTGACAAACCGGAAACGCAAAGCGGCCGTAAGTATTGTATTGTCTAGTTTCTGTTTTGTTTCATACTTTGATTGATCAAACATTTTTTTAGTTTTTTTGAAACACAAAAAGTACTGTGCAGGTTGCTGAAGCTGACTGTTTAGAATGCATGAAACTGCTGCTGGAAAAAACTGTAAGCACGAACGTCAGTTATAAATTTTTTATTGGTGGTTCCAATGCACAATTTTTATGTACTTTTTTAAGAATTCCTGGGCCGTTATTCTGGATTATCCAGGCAACATTGAAGTGATTTTATATTCGCTCAATTCAGCGCAATTGGATTCAAAATGTTACGCCTTCGAGGTAAAGATTGGAACGCAACTTTGTCTTCTGCAAAACTCAACGCAGCTTCTCAGATACATTTCAACAGGTTTTCTTTTTTGCACATTTTTTCTTTTGATGTTTAGATTGCAACAATGCTACTTCGTCAACCATCTGGATTTCTTTTGCTGCTACGAAGTCTCACTGTTTTGGCTGCGGGAAATCGAGATGAAAATCGTTTCACTCCTATTATTGCTCAATTGAAATATGGTCTTCACACTGGTAAATTGCACATACAGGTGAGAGAAGCTAAAATCTAAGTAAAATAATTATATTTTAAAACTTACATCATAGATTTTATTTAGATTCTCGTGGTTCGCTTCTTGAACGTTTTCCGAGCACAAGCGCCAACTGAGAACTACGCACTCATGGTACAAATCGAAGCAGAAAACGCGGGCTTCTCAGCGGATAGACTCGAGAGGGTGAGTTTTCGTGAAACGGAAATTGAGTATAGAAGCAAACGGTTATTTCGAGTGCATTTCTCTATCCACGTAACAGTTTTGCTGTCATACTTAATGTTTGTGTAGGTTGTTCGAGAACAAGCTGGTGTCATTAGTGGCCTTGAAATCTTGCAACGGGAGTTATCGGTTTGGCGACAGCACTACACCGTCACAAGCCTGCTGCCAGTTGGCGCACGGCCAGGTCGCCCTTCATCTTACATGTCTGAACGACCACTGCCAGCCGCACGAGCGTTCATGGATTCAGACGAGGATGATTTTGACGACGACATGTTGATCACACGAAATCGGTTATATGACATGGGGATTAGAACGGCGAAATACAATGTAATTATGTAGTATTCTCATTACTTATCAGCTGACCAGACTTTTCTGCTGTCCGAGATATTACGTTGCACGCAGTAATGCAGTTCTGATTAAAGCGTGCACTTTAGGCGAGCGCACCAGTGGAACGCCACCGCGCACGCCGCGCACACAACAACATCGATCCAGACCGCCGTCAGTCTGCAACATTTGACTCAAGCGGACGTCCACTGCCGGTGCCAGGCATGGTGCATCCAAGTGAGCAGCAGCAACACTTGCCGCCGCGGCCCGCAGCCACTTCCGGGCTGACACGAGAATTCAACCGTTCGACCGATAGTTTGAATTCGGGAAATCGGCGACTAGGTGAGTGGGTTAAATTTGATTTCTAGAAACAGAAAACTAAAGAATGATGATTGAAAAATTGTCAATGTTTGCAGCGCGCTACACTCGATCGGACACGGCGGCGGCGCCGGTGACCCGTGCGCGTAGCGAAGGCAGCGTCCAACGTATCATGACGAAATATGATCAAACCGCACCCGGACAACGACACGCTCAATTTCGTTCTGCTTCGGTTTGTGAAAGAAAAACGTTTCAGCTTAGTGGTCTTTGAACGGTCATTTAAAACATTTTAAAAATGTTTATACAGGTAACACCAGTGGAGAGTCGTACGCACGATCAACGAGATTTTGGTGCGTTTGCTTCCGCAGCCCCGCGTCGCATCTCGCGTAGCGTTCACGATCTGGCACGAATCAGCGAAGAAGGCTCCTCTCGGCCATCGTCGCGTCAAGACGGGGGTGGTTTCACTCGAATCGAACCACTACAGCCGGTGCAGCCAGTCGCTCCCATGGAGTCTGCCAATCTGTCGAATTTGGTCCGGGTAACGCTTTCTGTCTTGTCTGTGAGCTGATTTTCAGGGGAACAGATTAGGTAGATAAAGCAAATGACCCTTAAATTACGTATGATCGCAAGCTTTCTATCTTTTCTACAGCACCCTTCTTCTGATGGTCTAAGGCGCATCGATCGTACCACATCTCTGCCATACGAGCCATCGCTCGACCAAATTCAACCGACGTTCGGTTCCACCAATTACGAGACGGAAGTGGTGCAACAATTGCCGAGCAAAGATGGCATTCAGGTTGAGATCGTTCAAAAACGGCCGGCACGCGGACGCGCCGTGCGCATGCAGGGATTCTCGTATTTGTTTCCGAAGAAGCCGGTGCTCGAGAATATTCCGGTTCGTGGCGCCGCGGCCGGCAGTGAGCCAGATTCGGGCGAACTTCCACTGCCTCCAGCACCTCGGTCACGTACGCCAGGTGGCAGTCAGCAATACATTGCGAACCACGCCGCTACACCTCACTCGCCATTGGTGCAATCGCCGTTGTCAACCACTGCATCGTCGACGCGACCGAAATCAGCGCCTCTGCTCGACAAATACGAGCCGGAACATTACATTCAGCAGCCGAAGCAGCAACGCAGCGCCAACGTGGTGTACATTCCGGTGCGAGTGCAATCGTCACAGCAGCAGCATCCAGCTGGCCTCCGCCGTCCTGCCAGTGCCACCCCGTACCAACAACAACAACACGCCCACTACGCGCACCACCAGTCGTCTGAGCCGGACGACGTGCGTGATGCGCTCGCAAAGTTTGATTATTTGAATGAGTATGAAACGAGCAGTCGTGGCTCTAGATTTTAAAAAAAATAAGCGCGTTTTGTTCGCTTTTATTTTATTTGAGTTGATTGTTTTGCTTGAGAATGAAACGTAAGACACTGTGAATGTTGTTCAGCTTGAGAAATTTTCATTGAATTTTGAGCTTGGTTTGATGAGATACGTAATTATCGAAATACAGCAGCGTGCCTTGATGTTTTTTCAAACCATTTTTATGTTTTAGTTGTTGGCTAGAATGTTTGTGCCAAACTGTTGATGGCTACGTACAATTTTGTTTTTGCTTCTGATTACCTTTCCGGATTTTACCCTTTTCGTCGGAGTATTTTCATGTAGTTGTGCAGCACAGTAAACACCGTAAAACCGAATAAGTTGTTAAACCTTCGATGGTTCAACAATGTGTTTTCAAAAACAATTTCTAGTATTTTGCATCACGGTGAATATGTCTCTAGCTTAATTTAACGGTGCTGAAGTTTCCCATTCTTTTTTTCCTAGTCACCAAATCGCTTAGTTTATATTTAAAATCGTGTTTTTGATTTAACAACGATTATTTTTTGTTGGCAGTACACTTAATAAAAATAGTTGTTTTGCGGCTTTTCTGTGCGTCAAAGTGATGTTAAATTTTACCACTGCTGCGTTTTTCGAATTCAAATACACTAATAAAATTAAATTATAAAATAGTCGCATCATAAAAAAATTTTCAAACAAAAATGTTTACACACGCGGTTTTACCATCAGTTTGGCAAACGTAAACTCTAAATGTTGTGCACAAAATTGAAGTCGCATGTAGGTGTCTCGAGTCGTACAAATTGCGACCGTCCATTTCATTGAAAGCAAACCTTGTGCAAAAATGTGCAAAAAACGTCTTTTTGCCATATTGATGAACATGAACTAAACGTATGTATGTCCAGTGTTGCCATTCGTCAGCTCAACGTGGTATTACAGTTGCAGACATTGATCGTTATCATGATTTTGCAGGTTTGGTTCTTTCCTGTTTTCTGAGCAAATAACGCCCTTTAGAATTTTGTTTTTTTTATGAGACTGAATATAATGCAGCAACGTTTTGCGTGATAAACAACTAAAACCAAACGATCATGACATCCTTTGACTGTCTTTAAATTTGCCAGTTAAATTTACCTAATTCCGCACCAACTCTAAAAAGTAAAACCGAATAAAAATCATTATTTGACCGACTTTATTCATTCACCTGAATCCGAAACAAGTTTAAGAAATCTTGATTATGAAACGCCAGATGTCAGTGGACTCCGCCTCAGAGAGCAGTCGTGCGCGTCGTCACTCCGCCCAGCAGTGGCTGAGCACGTTTGAGAACTCGACCGTTTTTGCAATGTGGCGTTCGGCGCACGACGTTCGCCGACGAGACCCGGGGGTCGCGGATACCTCGGACTCATCCGACCTTAGACAGCAGTCCGAAAAGCCGATCAGTAAATCGCAGCCGTTTGTCACTCCCTACGGACAACCGAAACACGCGAAACGGCGTAAACACCGCACGGCATCTGCGCGACAACAGCAGCAACGCAACATTGATGAGCAACAAGCGAGACAAGCAATGCTCGAAACAACAACAACGAACGATGAGTACAGCACCGCAACTGACACGGACGTTTCTGTTAAAGCACAGACATCGGGCAAGGATACTTTTATCAGTGGCAAGAGGCGTTACCATTCATCCACTGGTTCACCAGCATCCATCCGACCCCATAGTGCTGCAAACATTATTCAAACAACGACACGCCACCAGAGACGTGAACACTGGTCTGCGTCGGCCAGTTTGGACAGAAATAGCAGGAGTAAACCGGGTGAGAAATGAAAGGCTACTGAGTGTTCTGGTTGATGATGATGAAGACGATGATGTTGAAGGCCGGCTGTCGTGTTGTTTCAGGGTCAACTCAATCGTTTTACGGGACGATCGTGGCACAACCGATGCATTCTGACCTGGCCCACATTCAGCAGCCGTTGTTTGCGCGGCAACATTCGCCGTTGAAGGCAATCGAAGGCACGCCGCCGACGACGCCTGACGCACGGTCACTGCATCGCGGCACAAAAGGTTGGTCGAAGAAAGCTCGGCATGTTGTCGATGCAGGTTTTGGACTCGGCGTACCCGAACCCTCCGCCCTTGCTACGCTTCAGCATTTTAGGTAGTCCCTAAAGCAGCGCCTTGGTAGCAACAGTGTAACCGTTGAACCACTTGCAAATGTGAGGAAAGGGCAAGATGGGACCACAGAATAAGCACCGTGTAATTGTGCCTGTGCCGACACTTGATTTATGTCCTGCGTTTGCAAACGCTTTGCAGGCCATCAGCAGCACATCAGTGATTCTCAAGGTTCCAATCATTCAGCGCCTTATACACCAAGTTTGTGGGCTCTCTGTATGATGCAGCTGCGGGGCTGTGTCTGGCAAGTGCGACGTTGCTTCCACCGATCGAAACTGTCCTCTGGTGAACACGACTATTGAATATGTGCTTGAGAAAACTGACGTTCAACGATGATTGGAATTTCAGTCGCCGTCTATTTAGACCTGCTAAGAATTTTTTTTCTTTTGAAAAGTCTACCTTTTTCTTGTTCGATATTCAAATGTGCGTTCTCTGATACATAGCAATAACATATAATATTGATACCGGAATGCCTTCAGCTGTACATAATTTCATTTTGTAGTTCCAGACAAACAAAACAAAAACGCTCGGTATAAAACGATATCAGTTTAGTTCAAAAACACTCAAATTTTTATACTTGGGCTTGAAAAAGCTTTTTATATTGAGAAAAATTGATTTTCTCACAAAGATTCACAAAGTCAACAGACATCAACATCATGGTCGGTCACAAATCATTATGGCAACACAATTAGCATCATTCGGTGGGTTTGTTTCAGGTTCAGTTTTGTTGAAATTGAAGTATACACCGCATAAACGGTTGCTGCATAAAAATTGAAAGTCCAACGAGATATAAGCAAACTGATTTCTTCAAAAGTTGACAGAAGAAAAAGAGGTCTAAAGACAAACAAAATAGTCAGTGTTGTTTGGACCACAACTTGATAAAATAAACGACAAAACAAACAAATTACCCACAACCTCTCCAGTTGGTCTAACAAACCGAACGCACGGGCAAAGATCCATAAAAACAGAATAAATGACTTTTTGAGCTTGTTTTGATCTGGTCAATATGACCACTCTAAAAACAATGGCTCATTTGCATTGTGCGCTCAGTTGCGTCGTGAAATCAATCAGAATAAACTGGCTCACTGTAAACGAGCAAGATATATTTTTCGTTTTTGCAAACCAAGTCTTATGACAATAAAATCCGCCGTAGAACACCAAAATATACAACTTTTGTAAAAAAAGACAAGTGATGACAACGTTCTTGTTTGCAAACCGTGCATTAACACAGTCACGTTGCGCAAACCACGGTGGAAAACGCACTGGCACGCGCGTGCGCCAATGCAGATTTGTGTGTTTGTGCAACGTCATTGTGTTTTGAAATCACAACAAAACCAAATGCACAATTCCAGAAAACCATTAAAAACCTGAACTACTGATACCGAGTTTAAGAACAACAACTGCAATGTATTTGCTGCATTCTATACAGCGTATAACTGCATTCTTTTCGTGTGCCGCTCAATTTAAAAAAAGGCAAGACTGAAATTAAACTCGGTGCCATAGCATTTTCGCCACAGAAATGACAAAGTATCAACGTGCGTAGTTCATGTATCCATAGCCACTGTTGTACGCGTTCGCATACTGCCCGTAGTAGGCAGCCGCCGGGTAGCCGTAGCCTGGATAGCTGCCATAGGCGTACGGCATCAGCGCGCTCTTGTCGTAGTAGCTCGCCATCATGTACGGCGCTGCCTTTTTCTCGAGTTCGTCTGCCTCCTCTTCCTGAAAAAAAAAAGAAACTTGTGTTAGTTTTTCTCGACCAACCCTTCTTTCAACCTGCTTTTTATGTCGTTTTTCGTTTGTTACCACCTGCAAGGCTTTATAAACCACAAGCTAGCAAAGCGCACAACAAACAGAGCTCAGCGACCGACCTTCATTGAGCGATAGGCAACGAGCATGAGCAGCGATGAAATCAAAATTAGCGCGACGCCGGCCCATGAGACAAAGTAAGAAAAACCGTAGCTCACTTTCGTCACGTTTACCAGCCACTGAAAACGAATTAAGCAAATAAACATAGATCAAAGATCAAAGTTATTTGTGAACGAAAAAATCAAGTTATCAAAAAATATTTCATACTTTCGGTACATTTTAAAAAACGGCAATCAAACCTGCGGCCATGTTTGCTCAAACGGCCAAACGCGGATCACCTCACGATTCAAGTAGTCAACTCCGTGCCAGACAGCCATCGACGCCGCAAGAAATAACGCTGAAAAATTCAAGCAACATGGTCATGGTTGGTGTTCTAATTAAAAAAACGCCAAGGAAGTGCTATCGAACTTTATTCTATCATGTCGAAGAAACTGGTTTTTTCCCTTCTTAAAATTCAATGAACTCGTTCGAAAAAAGAGTTTATAGATAAACGGTGCCGATAGGCTGAATCCTACAAAATTATAAAAATCGAGCTCACTTGCAAAGAGCAGCATGATGCCTGTGGTCAGTATCAGGCCGGCGTGCCTTCGCCAGCAGCCGAGGATCCCAGTGAACAGCGTCAGCAACAAAAACGCCAAGCCAACAATGTAGAATGCAACGGTCGTTCGCATCAGATCTGCAGATCATAAGATCAATATGCTTGTCAATAATAAAACCTTTGACGCCCTTTTTGATCAATCTTCTCAAAGAAACAGTCCATCTGGTACCTCGAATAACGGCCTAGCTTTCCTAGCTTACCATTGGACTTGAATAGAGACTAAGGTTGGTATGTGGAAGAAACCCATTTTTCCCCGGGAAAACGGGCGGTTTTTTCTTTTTTCCGAGGCAAATTTCAATACTTGAAAAAAACTTGAAAAAACGACGTTTTCGTTTTTTTCGAGTTTTTTTCGAAATTTTTAATGCGAATTTTTTTGTTCCTCTAGTTTACCACTGTTCCAGGAGAATGGACCAGATGAAGTGGACTGCAACTAGAACCCAACTTGCAGATAGGAAGTGAGTCTTCTTTTTTTACTATTTTTAATCTCATCGTGTCAATGCGTCTGTATTACATTTGTGCCTTGTGCATCAGTTTTCTTCTCTGACCTTATCCGTTGTCTCGTGTCTTCCTTACTGGATTGTGGCGCAAAAACAGCGAATGCGTTAACGCTTGTTATTCTTGTTTTTTAATCCGTTTTTAATGGAATTTGTTGTTACAAAAAACAACGTAGTCTCTTTTTGCTCAGAGACTGAAAGACTTCTTGCTTATTACGAAAAACTGATTTCCTCAAATTACCATTCGAACTGCTTCAAATGCAAGGTCACATTTTTGCACTTTTCTGTTTAAATCAAACATTTGTGCAAAAAACCGTGTAAAGCCCGATTGTTCCGCCTAGATTCAAGTTCTGCAATTTTTAGTACTAGGTTTTTTTCAAATTTTTCCCGTTTTTTGAGAAAAAATCCGAAACAAATAGCTTTATTCCCCCGGAGAAAAAAAAACGGTTTCTGCCAACCCTAATCGTGACGACAAGACAACTTCAAGACCCGCCAGAAACAGCACACAGACGCCATTTCAAACTCCTGAAAGGTTATCTTCCACAAAAATCAGCGTCAACTAACGTGTTCGTGTCCATTGATCCTTGTTCCAATGTTTGGTCACTTGCTCGTCTTCTGGCAGTTGATAGTCGGTGAGCGTGACGCACTGCTCTCCAAGCGGTTCTCGGTAAGTGTTCGACCCTGAAAACATTAAAAATCTGTTGTTCATGTTCAAAATTGTGATTTTCTTTCGCACTGCACTTTCACGACAAATGAACCCATCGTTTGGATTTTTGATTTCCGTTGTTTCGTTGGCAATCTTTTTAAAACTTTTCCTTGCTAAGCCCTTTTGGCAATAAAATTATGCTTCCAAGTTTTATGTTTTACAAAACAAGTTTTTTTTATCATCTTCAAAAAATGGCGTTCATATAAAAAAAAAACCCTAAAGCTACAAAAAGCGCGCGCGCGCGCGCGCGCGGGCCGCGCTCCTGATCCCCAGCGCGCCGCCGCCCCCCCCCCGCCCACACCATGCCAAACCAAACTCTCTCTCTCCCTCTTTCGTCATGGCTGGCTGGGTGGGGTTGGGTGGGGTTGTGAATTAGGCTTTAGGATTAGGTTTTGGTTTAGGCTAGTTTTGGCAACGTCTGCCAACATCAGTGGTTTGATTTAGTACGACAGGCCCACCAAAAAAACATTTGAACTCAAAACTCTATCTTCAACAATGTTGCAATCTTGCAAACACCAAACTTGGATAGGAATAAAGAACACCTCATAAACCATTTCAATACTCAGCAGCTAATCGCATAAACACCTTATGGTCCCTGCACGATTGGTTTTTGCTGCACGGTATTCGACTAAGACATGGTAAGATACAAATTTCTAAAGTCGAATCAACAGTTTCAGTGGTTGTAGATTTGTGGCAAAGTTCAAGTATCAGAAGAACTTTTCAATATCACGCTTAATTACGTTTTGTCCGAATAGTGTGATTAATTGCCCAATTCTCGGAGCCTTTAAAATAGTCATAAATAACATCCTTATTCAAGCAGCCCTTATTCAACAAATGCCGATTAACCCCGAAACAATTGGCATGCACAGAAATCGGTGAAACAAAACCGTCCACGGCAGTTTGTCTCCATGTTTTTATTCGCAGATTGAGACATTCAACTTTTTTTGCGGATTTCTTTGCAAATGTCAAATGTTTTCTGGTGTCACTCGTACCGGCAGCAGTGCACTGAAAACGTGATCAATCAACGCGCACAACACAGCCTGGAAAATACAATCAACAACATGCGCGTGTGTTACAAACAGCAAAAGGTGCACACCACCACACATGGAAAGCGAACGTTTTACACCTTGAAGAATGCAACGATGAAGTGCGTACAAGCATATTGCGCCACTGCTGGCGTCAAGGCCAATGACACACCATGCGCTCAATTCAAAAACGCAATCACTGAGCTGATTGGTCACAGGAAAAGCAAAAAGGTGTAATCGAAATCGGGATATTGCTGTCGAAAAGGGAGCAAACACCTTTGAACACACATGTCACTCTAGCAGTTTCACGATCAATCCACGGCATGCGACTTTGGCGAATTGATGAAAAACTGTTGTGGTTTTGCAATTTTCAATCCCTGAAAACTCGTTCTTGGTGGTTTTTTTTATAAATACCACTTCTTTAGTTCCACGCCCTGACTGCCGCACCTTGATAAACACGCTCGCCTCTTCAAACAAAAATCCAATTTGTACCATCACATCCGCGTTCTGTAATGAACAACAAACGCCAGTGAACAATAATACGCAAATCACACACCACCTTGGTTGTTGTTGCTTTTTCTGACGAAATAATAGCAACAGCGTAACGTAAATTACAAGTAGCGATTGAAAATAAATAACGCGGTTTTATTTGTTATATTGAGTCGAAAAAGTAAGTGATTCTGTAAACAAATGGCGGCCGTCGACTCAGCAGACGAATGCGCGCATCAAAAATCAGCAAAAAACACACGCGAGAAATGAAAAATCGGAACGAAAAAACACTTGACCATCATTCGGAGAACAATTTTTTCAAATGTTGCATCAATTTTGATGCTGAAATTTTATTTCCTGGCTCGATAAAAAAAAAACTAGAACAATGAACGTGTCACTACGCGCTCACGAAAGTTGCTAACTCGACCAAATAAAGCATGATAGAAAAAAACGAATGGGGATGGGGTTGTCTTTGTTTGTGACGGTAAAGTTATTCGAAGAACAGTTAGGTATTCGACTCGTGTGCAACAAGCACGACAGGCATACCGCATGAAAAACCGGTATCACACACGCCAAAAAACGGTTACCGCTTCGAAAGTTCACATGCAGCTCACTCTGGCTGTGCAACCTCAAAAACCCGGACCACCAATCAGAGAACGAGAGAGCGCCTGCATCTTACTCTCTTTTTGCCCACTTTTGCATGTTTACAATACTTTGACAACAAAGCGTAACCACCACAAAAAACCGCGCGCAACACAAGTCCACCGACCGCTGGGCAGTTCGTTCGGGTAGCACTCGCGGAAGAGTCCAATGACGCGATTGAAGTAGAGATTGGTCTGGTTGACGATGTTGCCGGTGGTCAGGTTCCTCCTGAGCGCCGCGTCCGTCTCCATGCGTTCGAAGAGCGCCACGCGATCGACCGTGTACCGCTGCCAGTTGTTGGTGCCGAATGCGATCGCTGCCAGCACGATGCCGACCAGTGCGAACACGGTGCTCAGGCTCAGGATGAACGGCGACGACATCGCAGGCCGGTGGTTGAGTTGGAGTTGGAGTTGGAGTTTGTGCTTGTGCGGGCTTCAGGCCGCTGAAAGGTCGGTCGCGACGACAAAGAAGCACTTGTTTTCAGCTCTTGTCGATGTGTGAAGCGATATGTGAGTTGCTTGAGCCTCAACGATGATTTACAATTCCAATGACAAATACTAATAATAATGTTGTAATGAATTCAGCCAACTCAACACAATATTGAGTTTCCACTGGGCGTTGTCAACAGGGCGCGGTTGATTTGTTCTGAAAAACAGTATAAAACGAATATATTTTCAAAAACGGGCATGCATGGTTGATGATTTTGTGATGCCGGTAGGAGATTGATTTCAGCAATAATAACAACATTTCAGATGTGTGTGACGAATAAATTTTACATTGTTTTGCGAAAAAGTTAGATATTGTTTGAATTTGCGGCGTGCGGAACGACTTTCAACATAAAAATTGATGGCTGCAGTTTGAATTGGTTTGATCTGTCTGATTGATTCACAAATGAATCACATAATAATAACAATAAAGGTAAATCATGCGTTAGTCAGCATGATTAAAAAGATTAAAAGAGAAAGAAAACGCATCGTCACATCAACAAAATTGAAAACAATTGTGCACAACTCCAGAAAAACTATACAAAATTAAGAAAAGTAATACCTTGGCGGCCAGATAACACTGCAATCGCTAAAATATGTGCAACTGATTGTAAAAGTCTACACTAAAATACAAGACAAGATGACTGTTGTGACAAACATGCGTGCGAATCGGTTACAGTGCAACCGTGGTAGAATGAGGTGGCATTATTGCACGCTGCAAATGCACAATGCAGCCTGCAATGCTTTGCGTGTGATTTGTGCTGAACAAAAAAAACATGACATACAAAAATGCATGTATGTGCGTGGGATTGTTGGAGATATTATACAACAAGCAATAACCATAAAAGTATGTGTGTCTGGTCTAGCCATGTTACTGACAGCACGCACACCGTTCTGTATGTCGCCCAATTGTGCGCGTGTGCTACAGAAAAAATGTATTTTTACGGTAAAAAATATCACCAAACGCGAGGTCGCTCATTACTTTCATTCCAGTCGTGTGTGCGCCTGTAAAAAAATTACCAGTGCAGGGGCAGCGAGCAAAAGAAACACACATGCTATCTCCATTCAATCTTCCGAAATAATCAACATGCACAAATCTGGCGTACAACAGTGGCAGTAATTTTTGCGCCAGAGAAAACACGTCGAACACGCACCACTAATAAGCAGACGGACACAGAAAATTGACACAGGGCAAACTATGCGATGGCACGTTCAAGTAAAGCCGCCGGGGCTGGGTTGCGCAGGTGAATGTGGAGTGTCGTGGCATCACATTGTATCGGTGCACATTATAATCTCACAGATCGGGTGCAATAATCAATTCCGTTCTGTACGAAAATCGAGTTTCGAGAGAGAGAGAGAGAGAGAGCTGAACTGAAAGTGCAAATAAACACCAAACCGTTGTCCACTGAGTAAGACGAGCTGAAATCAGTGTTGTAGTACACGGCGTTCGAAGTGTGCGTGCAAAAATCGTTATACAACCGCGTATAAATAACGGTTTCGCCCATATGAATGAATGAATGCATAATAATAATAAGAAGAAGACTACGTGAGTATTTGGGCAGGGCGGGCTGGAGTGAAGGCAAACAGCAGCCAACGCGAAACGTGAACATCGCAGATTCAAGGCAACGGCGCGCTGCACTGGAGGGAACGCGCAAGACGTATGTCGGAATCTTCTAAACCGAAATACACATTTATACAGGTCTGAACACAAATCGAATGGGAAATCGCCGTTTGTGTGCAGAGTGAACGCATACACAAGCGAGCACACTGCGATGGCTGGGATGGGATCCCCATCGTTCTCGAACAAACGCATTTTCTTCTCTGATCACGCATGTACGCACGGTATATGATGGCCCGAATCAAGGTCAGATCGTGGCTGCAGTGTGTGTGTGTGTGTGTTGAAACAGCACAGAGGCTGAAATATGCAGTGCATAGTATCGCAGTCAGGCAAAATAGCAGTGGGTGGAAATCAGATGCGAGAATGCGTCGGCTACACGCGTGTTGTATCGTGTAAACTGCCGCCTACTACACCTTTAGCCAAGCAAACAGCAGCGCCGTGATATCTCGTAGTGCAAGTGTATCCCTGTGACGTCCATTGCGCATCAGCGCAACTATTGACTGACTGACTGTACGCTAGCGCACAGATGAAAATGAAAAGGTTGAACACGTTGAATCAAACACGAACGTAAAAACCAGCCAATTGTAACCGAAATTCTTTCTTTGACAATCGAAATGTGCCACAGTGAAAGTGGCGCATAAAATTACACACGAGACACGAGAACAAAAACTCAGTGCAACGGACACGCGGATGCGATGGACAAATTGTCACAGCCGAATAAAAAAACCAAGAATCGAAAAAAAATGTTCGTTTGAAAAAAACAGAAGCTGATCGGTTCTGGCTTCTTGAAGGAGCTGGGCGGAAAACCGACAATCGTTTGAAAAGGGATTTTTTTTGAATGGTAGACCAACTCAACCAAATAAAGCACGGAAAAATCTGGTGCGGACGAAGAGTTTTCTTTCGATCCGGTTTGCATAATAATAGAACGCAAGTTTCAAGAGTGTTGCGTATTGCGCTTGGAATCGCTTTGCTGCAAAAATCATCCTTTTACATTTCGCTTCAGTGAAAACCACACAATTCTGACAATGGCTGTTGAAGCAATAATGGTTGAAATCACATTGTTATTGTCAACACCGAAGAGCGTGAACTGATGCAAAAATATACACACTGGGCGATGATAAAAAGTGTGATTATACACGTCATACATCAATACGTGCAACTTTCAAGAAATACTGAGCTGACTAAAAATAATGGACATTCCTCATAATTGAAAAAATGTTCAAAAAAGTTCAGCACTTTGTTGAGCAATCACTAGCTACTAAAAACTTATTGAGTTATCCACTAGTTATTGAACAAAAGTTGAGTAAGTTTTTGCTCAGTGGTTTACTGTGGCACGTGGCACCGAAGCGCTGGGCACGGCTGTGGAAAAAAAACTTAAAGGCCCGTTTAGCCGTATTTGCATTGGCACGTCACGTCACGTCACGTCACGTCACGACACGTCACGTCACGTCACGTCACGTCACGTCATCGTTTATGCAGGAAAAAAAGCAATCCGGCACGTCACGTCGACGTCGGGTTTCAGAACTCGCGCTCCTTTATGCCCCCATACGTCGACAGTCAGACAGATACTGGTGCATAAACGATGACATGACGACGTGATGTGCTGCATCTATTAAACTGCTCAAAAGTCTTGAATCTGTGGGCTTTTTCGAATTTGACTTGCAATGTCCAGTTGAAATTGGCTGTTGTCACAAGAATTCATTTTCAATTTGCCTTCAACTTTATTGAATTTTGCTTGCTGACGAACGGCTTCTTAAGGCAGAACCTAAAATGCAACGTCACGTCACATCGCGTTACGTCATCGTTTATACAGCACCTCACTTCACCTCACGTCATCGTTCATACAGCACCTCACTTCACCTCACGTCATCGTTTGTGCGTCCGTGTCTCTCTGCTCGTCGATGTGCGTCGACGTCCGGACGGCTAATGGGCCTTAAATCAGCTACATTTCTAATTTGTACACCACAAAGAGTTTTTCATTTTAATCCTTAATCCCATTAGCTCACACTCACCATACAAAAAAATCAAACAAAAACAAAAAGTCATCATGGCCTATCGACTGAATGTTGAATTTGGACAAAGCAAAAAGGAGCGAAAGCCAAGCACCAGCGAGTCGGCATCAGCATCAGAAGGAACGTCAGCCGCATCGTCATCTATGTATTCTAGCTCTGCAGCTACAGTCAGTTCACTCTTTTGGCAGTTCAAACACTTCACACACACAAAAAAATAGAAAAAACACGTTGCAAGTCTCAGGAATATGCACCAGGAAACCAGTTTTTAAACCCGCAAAGCTGGGTACACAGCCAATAAAAATCGCCTTGATTGACAATACAAGCAAGGACTGCCTTATTTATTCGGCCATACTGTACTTCAACTTATAGATACATAGGTAAAGCCCTGACACAGACAGTTGATTTGACTGTGATTGAACATGATTGACATGCTGAAGTCAACCAACATTACACAATGGAACATGAAAATCAGTCCATGCAAAAAACTGCGCAGTTGTTTTTTCCTTTTCACCAGTCGGGACTGACGCACTCGCAGCTGACGCGCACATTCACAGAAGTGGAAACGAAGACGTGCACCGGTGCATCGTGAGTCGCACGCGAGTTCTGCTGAGCTGCTTTTTATCGCAGATGTAGAGACGCTCAGTCGTATAGCGGTTTCAAAAGAACGAACATGATATTGCATTTGTTGCCGATTCGAAGCTGATTGGTTGTTGCAAGCGAATGATTGCTGTGCAGCGAAAGCAATTGTGCGACAGCTGGGTATGAGACGGAATGCTGCCAGAAGAGCAACTATAAATTGGTGGTCAAGCAGCTAATGAAATTCTGTTTTAGTAGCCATTTTAATCGGTGCTTTAGTGTGGTTGATTGCATTCCCAGCTCACGACTTCAGTCACACAAGCTCAGTCATTGATGCACATAGCAAACTGTCGTCCGAACCGGGCGCGATCCCGCTGCTGACGCCCCCGGCGCCGGCGTCTGCTGGCTCGGACGCTCGTCGTCTGATCGTGATGCGTCACGGCGAACGGCTCGATCGAATCTTCGCCAACTGGCATCGCACCGCGTTCAACAGCGCTGGCGAGTACGTGCCGAGTGACATGAATCTGCCGCAGCAGCTGCCCGAGCGTTTCGGTGGCCTCCGAGTGCGTCTACTGTGCCTTCGTGCTTGCAAGCAACAAAATATACACACTCTTCCACAATTGCAAACAGACACGCAATAATCGCACGCTGAAAAAATCCCCGAACTCGTGGCAGGTGGCGTGTCCCCGTCATGTCCTGTCCCGAGCCTTTCCTGCCTTGCTTTTCCTGCAAATACATTTTTTAGTTTTACGGTAATTCATTTTCCGGGGCCCGCCACCCAACACATTTTTTTCAGCGTGACAGTCGACAATTTCGATGATCCTTATTTTGCACTGTTACACCAAGCAAACGCTGTGCGTTGTTGCATGTACGGTTTTCTCAATTTCGTTTCCAATGAGCCCATGTTCAGTCATTCATGAACGACTCGCCAATCACGGAGATGGGCAGCATCATGGCGCAAATGGTCGGTCGCGCGCTGCACCGCAACGACGCCATTCCACGTGCCATTTACTGTTCGCCAGCGCTGCGCTGTGTGCAGACGGCTGCCCGTGTGCTGCAGGCGATGCAGGACCCGTTGGCTGCGACGCCGATCAAGGTCGGCAAACGTCATCGATACATTTGGCGTTTATGAAAGCTCGCAATGTTGGTCATGTCATTGGATTGGTATTTCTTCAGTCAGCAAAAAAACAAAAAAATTGAACAGATCTACTGTATCTGCTCAACAACCAGTTTTCTTGTTTCATGGTATGTGTCCGTTTTTCAGTGACACCATCCGCGACGTGTGAAGCATAACCAGAGTATGATTAAAATTTCATGATTGTCGACCAATCAGTAATTGTGTTTGACCAATCAGCCCTATTCCAATCCAAGTCTCAACTTTGACTCTTTCATGGTTGATAGACTTCCACTTTCAGATACGCGTCGAGCCAGGATTGTTTGAGTGGCTGCAGCTGTACGATTCAATTCCGACCTGGATGAGCGGGGCGGAGCTCACCAAAATGGGAGTACCAATCGACGCCGGCTATGCGCCCGAGATCGGTGTGGTCGAGTTGCAGAAAACATACAAGAGTGAATCATCAGATCAGTTCCAGGAGCGTATGGACCGCGTTTTCAAGAACATACTTCAGGTAAACAACGGGTCGACTGGAAAAAGGGCTGCAAAGCTTGTTACTAAAACGGCGCTATTACTAAAACGTGTTCGTTTGTGTTTTGACCGCATTAGCGTAGCAAACGGCTGCTGAAGTCCCTGCTGAAACGACTGACAAAACGCGTCATTATCTTTTAACACGTGAACATACTTTTGTTTTAGCAGCCTCTTTATTTAATAGCTAGTTTAGTGGTACATCGAACGTGCTTGGGCATGCAAATCGCTGATTGGTTGCTAATGCACTGCCCCTGAATTTGTCCGTGTCCATGCAGCGACGGCCGCAACAACTCGGTAACTTTTTTTGTTGACAAAAGTGATCGCAATGTTCAGGCGAACCCGAAAGGCACAGTTCTCGTGGTGGCACACGCGCCCACGATGGACGCTACTCGCTCGCTGCTCGGCCACTCAAACAAAAACATCCCACGTCGAGTCATGGAACGTATGTTTGTTTCTCTTGTTTGAAATTTGTAAAAAAATGGCACTTGATTTTGCATTATTTGCGTTGATAAACGATTGTCATTTTCAGGTATGGGAATGAACTACCCGTTTTGCTCGGCTGTGATTTTAGACCAAACAGACAAAGGCAACTGGCAGCTGAGCAACTCGCCGCTGCCACCGATTTCCAATCTTGATTTCACCACGCAGATCAATGGATTTTTCTTCAATCGAGCTTGAAAAAAAACTTTCTTGATATAAATACTTGATGTTTTGTGATACACACCAGCTGTGACTCAGTTGTGGTTATTCTACTGGTAGTTCTTTATACCATATTTGTTGAGGACTGTGACTAAACTACATGCGTGATTTTATCCACTGATGTATTTCTGGCTAAAAAATAAACCGTCAAACTGTCAGAATACAGTTTATTCGTGAATCTGATTAATTATTTGATCTGTAAAACAATATGAGATCAAGATTGTGTATCACCATGAGAACAACAGATTTTTTGTTTTTCTCGGCTTCCGTTCACGATTACCACCAGTCCCACGACCACGAGAATCCGAACATTCCACGCGAGAATGGGTAGCCCCACATGCCGTACCCACCATAAGGGTAACCGTAGCCACCCCAACCTCCGTACATGCCTGATAAGGAAAGAAGTCACGTGAAATTTTTACTTGAATATACATTGTAATCCAGAAAAGTCCTAGTCTGACGACAGTGAACTCGGGTGTAACACTGCAATGTTGCACACGCTCAAACAAACAACTGCACACAAATATAATATTACAATGCTGCGCGTGTGAGCGCTTTTATGTGTACAATGTAGATGTGTATGATTAGTTTTACGACTTCCGTAGCACTACCAGTGTTATAACAACATAAAACGAGAGTAGATCCGAGAACTGACCCCAGGGATGGTGGCGGTACATACGATGCATGCCATACATACCGTATGGGTACATGCCCATGCCCATGCCCATGCCACCGTACATGCCATAGCCGCCGTATGGCCACCAGCCAACGTTAGCAGCATCCGTGCACTTCACCAATTGTCCGTCTTGCTGTTGTTCTTCGTCAAAGATCAGCTGCAGATTCGGTGGGGGCACTGCAGCGGTCATGATGATTCGCTTGCAAGCCACTTGGAAAATCAGTGATGGTTGAACTTGTATATTGTCAGTGAAAAGGAGTAGATACGCGCACACTGTTCCAACGTTTGCCGATCCACTCATATACTCCTGTTTTTAATTGCTCCCGTGTCACTCAGTGGATCCCAGACCCAGACTACGAGAATACCGTAAAGTCTGACAGCTGAAACGGTAAGCTGTTGTAGCTCAAGAATCCACCCTGTCAAGATTTGCACAGAAAACACGAACTTTTATGAAAAACGACGAACTCTTCCTGATATTCGTTTTATAAAACCTCCTCCCAAGTTTTCTAAGTCTTTTACACAAGATTCGTCTTTGACTCGAACAAGAGTCGTTCTTACAAACAGAAGCGCCAAAAATCCGCAACACCTACATACTAACCAACCACATCGTGAGTATGCAAGGCGGAAGCACCAACGTACCAGCGTTATGCGGGCTCATCCTGTTTGTTTGTTTTATCAAAAACCAGTGAGTTATGGAGTGTGTCACTTTGGCCCAAAGTGCGTTGCATTGTGTTCCCTGTGTTCTTGTTTGAGCGTGAATCGCAGTGTTTGCAAATGTGGCGTATGTACATTGAGGCAATCATGCATTTGAGTTCGCTTGGTGTTGATGACCGCCGCTGAAAAGTCCAAAGTCCCAGTGTTTTGTAAACTGAAGACTGCCTTTGTTCAATTTCTTTTAATTTTGTATCAGGTGATCCTGAAAATGTCCCAAACGTAATTCAACTCATTTCTGCACTTGCAATCATTTGGCCGGTGCCCCGGCTGGGGCGGACGCTAGTTTCACGCCTCATTTGTCACAACTGCCAACTTCATTCAATATCGCAAACTGCGAAGCACCCGCACTGGAGCCTGTGTTTGGCATTGTCGTATAACCATTGCTTTCCCATGATTGGAAATTTGAGATTGTTTGGATGTTTTTGCAATTTTTGGTATTCATCATTATTATTTCCAGTAATTTGCGCGGTAATTTTTCTGACAAGTTCTTGTCAGTTTCAGTGTATGTTTTTTTGAGAAAATTGAACGGAGCTTGTTATAGAGGAAACGAATGCCTCGAAAAAGAAGTCAGTTTCCGCAAGATGCTGTTTTTTTACAAGGAAACCGACAATTTTCTTGTTCTCCATCTACCGCAGTCGTTTTTTCTGAGTTTATTGCCCGCAATTGTGCGCCACCGTGTTTCCATGGTTATCAAAGCCAGGTGATTGCAAAATCGACGCTGCGGCGGCTTGGCGTTCTTCACAAGTTTTGCCTGACTGCTTTTTTGCTTCCCGGTCGAGCTTTCAACTCGATTTCAAAAGGTCAAAAGACATTTCACCAACAGCAAAAGTAATTAACTGGACTCGATTTTGACACGTATACATACGGCAATAAGCATAATTTCACGATCGTTAACACAAGAGAGTTCAAACTAAACGCGAAAGTCGACGACTGTCACGAACACAAGCGCAGACGCAGTCAAGTAGCCCAGTGCAGTCTGGCAGCGCATGCGTCCGCTCATAAAGCATCTGATTAGTAAAGCCAAGCCAGCTATGCCTTCGGTGTCTTTATGTGTCAGTTTAGCGTTTTTGATATCGGCAGACACGCGATGCGAGAAAATAACTAAAAAAGTGGCTCCAATGGTGGTGCTGGTGGTCAGTTTCTAATCTGGTTGCTTTCTCCAAAGCAAAGCAACAAGGGAAACGACGAATAAAGACGCCGAACGAATATATAAACAAGAGTTTCGTTGGCACAGTACAGTATCAATCAGTCTTAGCAGCACGCTCGCTCTCTGTCATGTGCTGCCGCCGCCCATTGTGTTTGCAATTTGATTGACTTTGCACGCGCGCCCTGCCATGCCAGCGCACATGAAAAACCACCCAACAACGTCTTATTCGCAGTTTCGCCGTGGTGAAACCAAAGAAAAAACTTACACAGCCTACATAGCGGCTGTGTCTTTACATGAAAGCACCGAAAGTCGTAACCAGCATTGTCTGTAACTGACGATTCCTTTTGATATCATGACACTTTCGCAATGTCTGCCATCATGTTTATTGTCAATAGTGCTTGCTTTCATTGCCTTCCGCCCAGATCGTTTATTCACAGCTGCCTTTTTCACTTTGCGATGATTTCGGTCGTTTTCTCTGAGAATACTTGATTCTAACTGGATTGCACCACAATTGTGCGGCTTGAAAACAATGTCGAAATAGAGATTGACACCGTAATTGCAGATTGTTTTCATCTGGTTGCTTTTTGCGCCGAATTTCATTATTTTATCATCCAGTGTGCGTTTCTTCATCAGTGTAGTGATTCAAGGGTTGCACAGCAGCAACAAAAAGTGTCAAATTTTATTGGACAATAATGATTCACTGCGTTTTGATGCTGGCTGACATGATTCAAAACAGGCCAAAGAAAAAAACTCGGTGAAGTTATATTTTTAGTAGTCTCGTGCAACTATAAAAAGCTGAACTGCAAATTACAAACGGCCTTTAGTTGCGCAGCAGTCGCCAACTTTATTTTGTTGCAAAGCTGCGCGTTTAGCCGGATTGCGCCCTGAGGTGTATGCGGCGAGGTTGCCGAGTGGAAAGACGCAGCGAGCCAGTGATACTGCCGCAAGGCACGAAAGGCGCGGCATTACGCAAAACGCGTATGAAAGATAATGACAAGTCGCTACTAGCCTCTGCTAGGACGCTTATAAATTACTTGTGATTAGCAACACCGCGCTCAAGCGCGTTGCCATGAAGCATGCACGCGCACTTTGCTTTGAACTCAATTTTTATTTATAAATTTCCCTTCTAACCGTTCTTGACGTGCCTGTATGATTTTCTTGACCGTGAGTTATTATTACTCTTGCGTATTTTTATCTTATTGAATTCAATTCAGGTTTCGCACTTTGATGGTATTCTTAGGTGTATACGTTTTACAAGACTGCCAGGTTATTTTTACACTGCCAAGCTATAAAAGCGCAGTGAATTTTTCAGTTGATGGCGTTCAATTTCTTTTTGAAATGCACTCCGGAAAAAAATTGCTTGTCCATCTGAAACACCATAATTATTGGCTTTGAATCATTTTGTGATCTGCTCTATAATTTGCCCAACAATTATCTCTGACAATTTCGATCCAACAGAGATAATTTTAACAGTGTTTTTGAAGAAAAAAACATTTGCAGTTTTCACGGGTAGTGAGTGATACACCTACACAAAGCCACTGCTCGCCAGCGTTTCACTCATCGAATGCCACACAGCTGTGTCGTTTGTTGAAGAATAAGCGTCATGAGAACCATAACCCTTTTTTACTGTGATCTTATGTATGACACCACTGCGCAATTCCACTTGCTAAAACCAAAAATTTCAATACCGAACAAGAATTTTTCCATGAACCGTGAATAAATTCCAGACTGCAGACATTTTATTTGAAAGTGTCGCATGCGGCTATGTTTATGTATCTTTCATGGCTATGAATGAATGAAGGCTTAGAGATATGTGCTTGTTATTTGTCAATGCTCTATTCTGCTGGGCAGACGCGGCTCGGATGCAATCGCCTTCTGTTTTATTTTCATGTTGTCTCTGAGCATCGTGAGTTCAGCTAATAATGCTTGGTCAGCAGTGAACTCTGTGCGTGCAGTTTGCTGTCTCATGCTTTGACGGAGGTGACAGGCTTTTGAAAACTTTTTCTATTTTGTAGTTTTTGAAAGCTTTCAAAAATGAACTGAACAAAAACGCCTCAAACTCCCACGGACCAACGAAACCAACAACAGTCGCAATAAGCAGCCCCGGCATGCAATGTGAGCAATGTCTGCTAGCGTTCACGAACATTATCGCCGCATTACATCAGCTGATGCGCGTTGATGCGCTCGCGTTGCGCAACATCCCGCAACTGGGCACACTGCGCTGCAGCGGCAAGGGCTACCACGACCACGTGGCGTCGCGCTTCGTCTGCGATCCAACGGACATCTTCGAGCGAACCAGGGCGAAACGTCTCGTGCAGGTGTTGGCGGACAAATGGAACAACTGTGCCAAAAATGACTCGTGGCTGTTCGCGTCTGGTGAGCAGGCGAACGTCGACGACCAGTTGATGTTGCACTTCGAGGACGCTGGCCGGTCAAAACGAACACTGACCAGGCATCAGTCGCGCTATCCGCCCGCACCGTCGCAGTTCAATCGAATCTATCAGGCGACCGCTGCTGATCGGCAGTACAACAAAACTTGGACCATCGGTGTGCTGGTCGTCAATGAGTTGCTGTTGAATCAGGTGAACTGAATGAGTGACGGCGTTATGCCTTTGGAGTGGATGTTTCGCGGCTCTGTTGATGACCCGTGCAGTCCGCCGCATCGATTGGATAAGTTGTAGAAACTTCGCTCAACTTTTCGTGTGCACGCCCAATACCGTGCAAAGGTTTCATGTTCCGATTTCACAACTTTGAGGTGACGAAAATGCGTTCAAAGAAAGTCATTTTGTTGCCAGAACTACAAATCTGAGCGCTGTGAGATCGAGCGTCACCGTGCTGCGGCGCACGACGACGACGACACGTACAAAGAAACGGCACTGAGGCTTGCAGGCGACATTATCAGACGCATGTTCGTGGGCAGATCACTTGAATTCAGTTTCATTTTAAAGCAGTCCACTCTGTTATAATGAAGTAAAGCGGCATTCATAAAGCAGTATTTAATGACGCATTGCTGTGGTAAAACAAAACAAATAAATCAACAAATTATAGAAAATCGCAAAAAAATTAGGCTACCAGTGGTGGCACAACAATTTGTTGAGTAAACATACGCAGTGATAGAATTACACAGTTGGAGAGGCAAAAAAAACAAACCAAAAGCAGATGGTCAACAAGAGAGTGTCGCGTGGACCTGCTGCTGGTGGCGACCGCCAAGTACCAGTTCTGCAACGTGCACGGGCCGCCGTGTTCGCCGCTGGAGCTCGACTGCAATCTGGTGACCAACAACGAGCCGACAATCATCGCCAGTTTCAGCAGTGACTTCAACAAATTCCTCACCGAGGGCGACCACCACCCGGCCTTGTTCAGTCAGCGGCCAACGCACGCGGCAAACAAACCGAGCAGCCGGTTCTTTTCGACCGCCTTGATCGACCCGTCCGACGGCGAGGGACAACTCGCGTTGCAGCTGATGCAGGTCGCCAGAACAATTTTCACTTTTTTTTATTTTCTAAGTTTTTTTAAAAAATCAGTCACTTGGTGAACTAGGGCCAGATGGGTCCTAAAGTATTGACAGAAAGGCTCTCGTTAACCGCAGAGAGTGATGGTTTTTTACAAACTTTTGAAAATAAGAACTTGAATTAAAAATGTGAATAGCATTGTGAAGCAAATTGTGAAGTGAATCAAGGAGTGAAGTAAACATGGTGATGGTGAAATGAACGCTAACCATTGATTTCAACTATCTTGAAAGCCTGCATTTCGTGCCACCTTACAGGCCGTGCAAGCGTACCAGGAGGCGCTGCTCGACGCGCGCAAGTTCCACCGGTCGAATTTCCTGGGCGGCGGCGGCGCCGGCCACAGCATCCCCGACTGGGCGTGGGTGGTGTTTGCCGTTGCGACGGTGCTCGGTTTCGGCTGTGCCTATTTCGGCCATTGTATCGGCAAGAATCAGTTCTTGAAGAAGTCCACCAATCGAACGCCGTATACGACACAGCGCAAACGCAAGGACTGGTCGGCCGGCTTTGGAGGCGGCATGATCAAGTTTGACAAACCGGGTGGCGCGACAGCAGCGGGCGCTGCATCCACTGCGAGACGCTCGGGAATGTTCGGACTTGTGAAAACGACAAAACAATAAACCGCCAACGACACAAAGTACAGGAGCGCTGTGCGAGCGTGTCCGCACAATGTACATTGTATCACTTTACTGCACATCTCGCTTTCATCGACCTTGAAAAGAACGCTTTGCGAACTTTCACGCGGTTTACCGAAATCTCATTTTTGTTATTCCGTGGCCTAACTATGTTTTCTGCTCCATCCGTTTTTTTTCTTTCCATGTATCATGGTTGTGTGCGTTCATTTCACTTTTCAGCCCACATTTCCGTTCAAGATCAGCTATCATTTTGATAAAACAAATAAAGAACCAATAATACAATATCTAAAAATGCGGAGGACGCATATAAAAGGAGGAATATGGCTTTGTGTAAGCAGTGAGAAACTTTTTTGCTTCACAACTATTTTCAAGTTTCTGATGTGGTACACACGGATACAAGTACATAAGAGCCATATTTTTGCGCCGTTTATTCACTATTTCGGTTGCATCAACTTCAACTTTTGCAAACTTCAACATTTGCGGTATTTCAGGCATTTAGCGACCACTAAAACCACTAAAATAACGATCAGACTTCAGATCGCTGATACTGGTTTGCCCAGGACAAAGTGTATCGCAGAGGCATTAGGGAACGCAAGGTCTCATTTTGTGGCAAAGGCAACGACTCACGGGACAGACCTAGGTTTTTTTCAAAAAGTCGGTTCTGCAATTTGCAGAAATTTGGTAAAAAATTTCTGCAAATGAAATTTGGTTTCTGCAAATTTCAAAAACACGACAAAAATGGTTTTTGTGCTTGTTTAATGTCATTTTTTTCGCTCTGAGCATCATTTCTCAACGATGCGCAGAATTGCAATTGCCAATTGCATCGTTTTACCGCAGAATTTTTCAAATATTCAGAAAAAGAACACCAAAACCAAACCACATTGCCAAACCAAACAAATCACCAATCATTCGTTTCAAATCATTCAACCTAATTCAGAGACTTCAAAGCGTTGCTGCAGATAAGCACATAAGCTTTATTGTTGATGACGTACGCACAGCTACATATGTAGGTACATACCAGTGACAAAAAGGTATTGTCTTCCGTTGATTTTCACCCTCCTCCCCCAGTTCCAAAAAACCCGAAGGTACCAAAGTCCTGTAGATTGTTGTAGGAGGAGTGTGGATATTGGCTGAACCGTCCGTTCCGTGAGCCATTGCGTTCGCCACGAAAAGGGGACATTGCCTTCGCCACAAGAAGAGAACATTGCCTTCGCCAATGCATGCATCTGCGCAACGCTTTGTCCATGGCAAAGCAGTGTCAGTGATCGAAGATGTAATCTTTAATTTGGTAGTTTTATGTTACTATTTGCTCGAAATTCATCGAATGTAATAGTTTCGTTTGTCAAAAAATAAGAGGGCTACCATGTGCAACCGAAATAATAAACAAACGGCGCAAAAATATGGCTCTTATGTACTTGTATCCGTGTGTACCACATCAGAAACTTGAAAATAGTTGTGAAGCAAAAAAGTTTCTCACTGCTTACACAAAGCCATATTCCTCCTTTTATATGCGTCCTCCGCATTTTTAGATAATATTCTGACTTTTACATAATTCCCAAAATCGGACAAAATTCAGAATGCGTTGGGCATATATTCTTCCGAACTTCCCATTCGGCTTACAGCGCACTGATTTCATTTTTCGTTTTTGAGAGATGTCGCTCGTCAGCGTCCACGGCCGATTTACCCGAAATCGTCACGATTCAGTATCTAAAACTGTGCTCCTTTAAGAAATCTAAGCCAAAATCCCTGATCAGCGCATTGAATTACGTTGGACTCCACAGGTCTCCTGTTTGTTTTGTTTTTGGACCGATTTCGCCAGTTTCCACGGCTGATTCGTCACGACTTTGGTTACGAATTTGCCGTTTTTATAATTTTGTTTGTTTCAACTAATTATGTCCTTGAATTTGAGGGTTGCTACGCATTGTATTCGTCCTGTTGGTGCAGGCCAGGGGTTTTAATGCGCTGTGTCTGAAAAGGTCGGGGAAAAAATTTAACTAAATTTTCAGAATCTACGAATGAAACTATCGTGAGAAACGTTTTTGATCGACTGCAAAAACGTTTCGAAGGTGAAATTTGAATTTCAGACAAAAATTGAAAGGGCGACATTTGAAACCAGGTCAAAACCTTCGAAATTTTGAAAATGCCCAATTTTTTGCCCAAAAAAGGATCGTGGCAAAAAAGTAATTGAATTTTTAAAATCTACGGATGAAATTTTCAAAACCTACGAATGAAATTACCCCAGGAAACTATTTTGTTCGGTTATGAAACAACTTTAGACAAAAATTGCCCATTTTTTGCCCAAAAAGGGTCGGGGCAAAAAAGTAACCGGACTTTCAAAATCTACAGCTGAAATTACCACAGGAAACTTTTTTCGGTTACGAAACAATTTCAGACAAAAATTGAAAGGGCGACATTTGAAACCAGGTCAAAACCTTCGAAAATTTGAAAATGCCCAATTTTTTGCCCAAAAAAGCCGTGGCAAAAAAAGTAGTTGAATTTTCAAAATCTACGGATGAAATTACCCCAGGAAACTATTTTGTTCGGTTATGAAACAACTTTAGACAAAAATTGTCCATTTTTGCCCAAAAAGGGTCGGCGCAAAAAAGTAACCGGACTTTCAAAATCTACAGCTGAAATTACCCCCGGTTAATTTTTTTTGTTCGGTCATGAAACAATTTCAGACAAAAATTGAAAGGGCGACATTTGAAACCAGGTCAAAACCTTCGAAAATTTGAAAATGCCCAATTTTTTGCCCAAAAAAGGCCGTGGCAAAAAAGTAGTTGAATTTTCAAAATCTACACATGAAAATACCCCAGGAAACTATTTTGTTCGGTTATGAAACAACTTTAGACAAAAATTGCCCATTTTTGCCCAAAAAGGGTCGGGGCAAAAAAGTAACCGGACTAACCGCAAAAAAGTAACAATTACAGACAAAATTGAAAGGGCGACATTTGAAACCAGGTCAAAACCTCCGAAATTTTGAAAATGCCCAATTTTTTGCCCCAAAAAAGGTCGTGGCAAAAAAGTAATTAAATTTTCAAAATCTACGGATGAAATTACCCCAGGAAACTATTTTGTTCGGTTATAAAACAACTTTAGACAAAAATTGCCCAATTTTTAACCCAAAAAGGGTTGGGCAAAAAAGTAACCGGATTTTCAACATCTACAGCTGAAATTACCCCAGAAAACTTTTTTGTTCGGTCATGAAACAATTTTAAACAAAAATTGAAAGGGCGACATTTGAAACCAGGTCAAAACCTTTGAACTTTTGAAAATTCCCAATTTTTTGCCCAAAAAAGGTCGTGGCAAAAAAGTAATTGAATTTTCAAAATCTACGGATGAAATTACCCCAGGAAACTATTTTGTTCGGTTATAAAACAACTTTAGACAAAAATTGCCCAATTTTTAACCCAAAAAGGTTGGGCAAAAAAGTAACCGGATTTTCAACATCTACAGCTGAAATTACCCCAGGAAACTTTTTTGTTCGGTCATGACACAATTTTAAACAAAAATTGAAAGGGCGACATTTGAAACCATGTCAAAACCTTTGAACTTTTGAAAATGCCCAATTTTTTGCCCAAAAAAAGGGTCGTGGCAAAAAAGTAATTGAATTTTTAAAATCTACGGATGAAATTACCCCAGGAAACTATTTTGTTCGGTTATGAAACAACTTTAGACAAAAATTGCCCAATTTTTGCCCAAAAAGGGTCGGGGCAAAAAAAGTAACCGGATTTTCAACATCTACAGTTGAAATTACCCCGGGAAATTTTTTTGTTCGGTCATGAAACAATTTCAGACAAAAATTGAAAGGGCGACATTTGAAACCAGGTCAAAACCTCCAAAATTTTGAAAATGCCCAATTTTTTGTCCCAAAAAAGTTCGGGGCAAAAAAGTAATCGGATTTTCAAAATCTACGGATGAAGTTACCCCAGGAAACTATTTTCTTCGGTTTTGAAACAACTTTAGACAAAAATTGAAAGGGCGAACACTCAAAACCCAGTGAAAACCCTGCGAACTTTTAAAAATGCCCGATTTTTTACCCAAAAACAAGGTTTGGGTAAAAAATTAACCCAATTTCCGAAATCTCCGGATGGAATTACCCCAGGAAACATTTTTGTTTGACTGTCAAAATGTCGCAGGTAAAAATTGAAAGGGGTAACACATCTTGATGACATAGCTGAAAAAAAAGGAGACAGAAGAATAAGTAACCAAGATTTCAGAATAGGTAATTCGCGTCTAGAACGTAGGTAAAGAAGTCTGGCGGAAATTTTTCTTCGGCACAGTTTGCAACTTTGGCAGGTCTCTTCGTGTGCACAGTATCAAGTTTGCAGCATGTATGTACGTTGCTGCAGGACAGCGACTAAATTTTGAAAACGCGCGTAGGTCCATATTCAGCCATATAATGCGTGATGCGCTGTCCGCTCGCTTCGCTCGCTCGCGCATCCGCATGATATGTTTGTTCAAACCTGTCACTTTTTATCGGATAATACAGACCTCGCCAAAAAAAAGAACAAGGTCGTTATGTGTCAGAAAACATATTTGGCCATAAATGGGATGTTTGATTTCAGCTCACCAAATACAGTCGTTCTTCTTTGTAAAAGTAATTCATTAAGTTTCGCATTTTGTATTTTGCAAAAAATGGACAAGTTTAAACTAACATACAATACAAGTTCGAGTTCGGCACGATTGCATCAACCCTCAAAGCGCAGCGCACTCTGACTGCAGTGGCCGATTTCCTGCTGATGCCCGTGCAAGTAGTCTCTAATCACCACCGACGCGCCTCGATTCGACGGCTGCAACTGAATGTCGGTCACCAGTTTGTACTGGTCGCGCGGCTGAAGCTTCACGAACGTCAACTCGGTCGGCATGTTCGAGAGCAAGTGCCCGCGGTGCACCTCGATCGCTTGCGGGTACAGGGTGGCGTTGCATCGCGGGTATCGCGGGTCGACCAGCAGCTTTGCGGTCACTGCCAACGACCGCACTGGCAGGTTGAACGCTTCGTAGCGCACCGCGGCAGTCACGGCCGATAGTTTAGAGGAGACGATTCTCGCGTTGAACAGTTTCTCGTTGCAGCTGCTGTATTTGTCCGTGCACGACCAAGCGACCGAGTGAAACGTGCACACGCGCACGAGCGACCGCAGGTCTGGAAGGGCGGAGTCGTGGTGCGAGTGATGATCATCACTTGCAGTGCTGACTGGAGCCACGTACTCGAGTTGCAGTTCAATTAGATACCTGGAAATTAGTCGAAAACTAATTTGAGTTGTTTTTTTACGTAGTCGGACAAAGTTATGCGTCAAAATCAAGTCTGGAAACCAGCTACAGAC
This sequence comes from Theristus sp. LFF4_11, assembly GCA_030248135.1. NCBI lineage: Eukaryota > Metazoa > Nematoda > Chromadorea > Monhysterida > Xyalidae > Theristus > Theristus sp. LFF4_11. The sequence continues at coordinate 56,636 of JASANC010004782.1, forward strand.
AGAGCACACACACTTATAGCAAAATTGGTATGGTTCGACTGTTTTTCATTCAAGGTGAAAACGCCATACCATTTATGCGGCACTATTTCATACTGGGTAACGTCGATCTGTTTTCGATAGCCAGACGAGAACGTCGTCAAATTCGCGATGCTGTTCTGCTCATCATCATCAAAGTCAAACTGCTGTCTCTCACCGTCCAACTGGTTATTCTCAAGAATTTGCAGCGAAAACGATTTCGTGTTTCTCGGCACCGTAACTTTCCAGATCGGCAGCGGAACAAACGGCGTCGTCGTCGTCGGTGGCTCGGTGCTCGTGGAAGTGGTGGCAAACAAAGGCTCTACCGGGGCATTGTTCGATTGAAAGAACACTTGCTGCTGCTGCTGCAGCGGAACAAAATTCTGCTGATGTTGCTGAATTTGCTGAATTAACGGCATTTTGCCACTCTTTTTGTAGAAACCTCCTTTATATTTGACGTTCCACTGTTCTTCATCTTCCGTTTCGCTGTACGAGAAGAATACGTCACTGCCGGGGTGTTCTGGACACACGAAATCGGCGCTTGTGAAAAGTTTCATCGACAAAACAACGGTCAAAATTGTCCAGGGTATCATAGTTCAGTTATCGTGAGTCTGTTTTTTGTTATTTCACAGGAAAATAATTTTTACTGAAAGGTTGAAAAAAGCAGGCAAGTGCATGCGTGCAACACAGTGCGCGTGTTGAACTTGACTGAAAATTTTATTGCGCTGCATCAATGTGACATCAATCAAAATCTTTTTATTCGTGCAATTTTTCAATAATAACATGCGTTTAGCAATCACTTTCTATTGTAGTATTTTCTATCATTTCCGCTTATAAAAAATTACTCACAACGCTTTTTAGTATCGCTCAACTCCCGTTTGTTGGTTTGGTGCTCATTCGGTTAAATTTAAATTTTCTCATGAAATCTTGAATTCCGACATTTTCTTCATGAATGTGACAAATTTTCGATTTCAAAACACATGAGAAAAATGTTATCGTGACTTAATGCAAGTTACAAAATTACAAATGGGAGAACAAACAAATTGGAAAAATACCTGACATAAAACGGTCAAAATCGTTCAGTCGGAGTTGCAATTTGCAAATAGCTTTACAAACATAACACTTTTTTAGCAAATTTTGGAATTGAATAAAATTCACTCCCAGCGTTGATTAATTTGTCAGCGTTCATTAGCATAAGGAGAAAACAGCAAAACAAAAAAGTCACTCACAAACTGCACAATACGGCAGTGACGTTTTAGTTTTAACGATTTACCGCATGATTTGCATGCATCGCATTGGAGTTGAATAAAACCTTACACGAAAAAAGCATCACGTCTAATCACACAACTTGGACAACATTTACAAATTATACGTGCTATTTTTTGCTCCTTTCGGAAACTTTTTGAAATGACGAACGAAATGCCAATCTGATAGCCTTTATTTGCTGCTGCTTTAGTAGCTTCTTTACCGAGACGCTGTGAAAGTGAAACTTCTAATTGCATTATTTTACAACTAGTACAGTTCTGTTGCATGATTTTTCATTGTTACAATCAGTCAGTCATATTCTCAATGTGTGTCAAGATGAGCAAACTGTGGTTTTGTCTGTCAGTTTTGTTGAGTTCATCAGTGCAAAGTGAGTCCAATCTGAGTTCACTCAAGTTTCAAAACATAATGAATGTTGCTATTTTCTGCCAATTTAAAAACAGCATTTTCGCATTTTCCAGCTCTGGCCTGTATCGGCGGCACCAACAACAACGCAATCAAGGTCGAAGACTACGAGGCGTACTTTGACGACCTCGAGAATCAAACATCGGTAGAGTTCTTTTACGAGGCCTCCCACGAGAGCGCTGATCTCTCGTTCGACGCAGGCGCTTCTCAAGATCCGTCGAGTTTCCCTGAATACGAACTGCCTCCCATTCCAAGCGACCACCCTCCCAAGGTCGATCACTCGTCCACCGACCATGGTCGTAACGACATCGAGATCTACCGCGACTATTTCGAGCAGCTTCCACCTTTGCCGGCGTCCGTTGAGCGCGAGGCACGACGCGACGGCGAGACGACGCCCACGTGGGACTCGGCGATCTTCGGCGTCACACCCGAGAATCCGTACGCGGCGAGTGTCGCCATCGATGACGAACAGTTGTTGCCTGAGGTGCCGCCTGGGGGGAAGCCGGAACGGACACCGGGCGATGGGGGCTTCAAGCGACAGCGCGCCAGTGGTGGGTATTTCGCTCCGGTGACCACAACGACAACTCGGGCCGAAACAACCACCACCACGACCACCACCACCACCACCGTTCGTCATCGGCAGCCCGGCAGCGGTGGCCTGAAGCCGAAACGAAAGGGCGCCGGTGGCTATTGGGTGCCGCGCACGGAGCCGCCAGCGTCGCACAATCAACCGTCCTATTCCAGTGAGGCGTCCAGTTCCAGTGAATCGGACGAATACTACAACAAAAAGATGGACAGCCACGAAGGTTGGTCAGCATTTCTTTTTGAATACAACAACATTCGTCTGTTGGATTGGAAAGTTCGAATGATGTTGGCCAACTTGAATTTCAATTGATTGTTGCAGGTCCCATTGATCATATTCCATTTAAAATCAGTCCCGCTGTTACACAAGGAGAGTCCGGCGGCTTTTGGAATCATCACCTCTCGAAGCATGTCATTAATGGTAAAACGATTCTTTTTTGTGATCATACACGACAATGAAACGGTTCAAAAAAAAGACATCTGACAAAAATGTTTTCTTTCTTTGTTTGTGCAATTGTTTTTCTTTAGAATTACTTGGTCCCTTTCCGGAGAACAACTTCAAAACGCCAACTTCGCCAGGTTGGTTTTTTTATTGTTTTTGTTTCAACGGTCAATTTTTATTTGGTTTGTTGAGGTTCCCTAAGTTCAAGATGACCACTCATTTGGATCATAGTCACCAACGCATTCAAAATGCAGACAACTTTTTTGATTCACCCAAACATTTTTAGCGTTCGTGTGGTCACCAGACGATCTGACATGTCACTTCGACAAAAAGGAGAAGTGTTGTTGGCAGAATTTGGAAACTGAAAACCCAACAGATCGAGTAGAATGGTTTCGCATGGACGTAGAGCTCAATGAAACGTTGTCACGAACTCAGTTTCGCACCTACGATGTGCCCAGTTAGCGAGTTTCAGCAATATTCAGCAGTTGTTTTTAATCTTTGTCTCTTCTTTCATCTTACTTGTTCTATTTTTCAGACAGCAGCCCATATTTGATCAGTGGAAGTCGACAAGAACACCCGTCCGTGTATGCCATGCTAACAAGTTGCACCATACCATGCAGGCATGGATTGGCGAAACTGAGCTTTGAGTGAGTGCCACTGACGAAACGGGGCTCCTAAAAGTTTGAAAAGCGTTTTATGTTATACACGTGAGAACGCGATTGTAGAAGCCGTTTTAGTAGCTTGTTTTCTCAGCGAAACAGATGGCTTAGGATTGAGAAACTATTGAGATGTGTGATGCTCATTGCATTTGCAGTCGCTGGACAAGTGAGCACATTGCAATGGATGTCTGCGAGATGACCATCGATGAGCCTGATCGATTCGCCTACTGCGCCTCATTGGAAATGGCCGGTTACCACACTTCCACTCGGGTCACCGTCGAACTGCCACCGCACGTGAAAGCGTTCAAGGTACGAATTCAAATTTTTTTCTTTCTTTTGTTCAATTTTCAACCTGTTTGAGAATAACGCGCTTAAAACTAGTCCGGACAGGTGTCCGGATCCGGATGTTCTGTCCGACTCGTGGTGTTCCGTAGAGAAAAGTGGCAACACCACACTTGGCGTCTTTGGTCCTTTTTTCCGCGACACCGGATGCGTGTGCGCACAGATTTTTTAGCGTGAGAAAAACCTCAGCGCACCATTTTCAGATGGTGATTCTCGCGTCGGAGTTCAACGAATACCCGGGCGGTGTCGCTGCGATCGACAACATTGAGTACGAGGGTGACATCTGCCAGCCAACCACCACCACCCAGTCCACATTGCCACCAACATCACCCACACAAACCACCACACCCCCTGATTCCCCGACCGATGGTCATCTGCACGAGGCAGCGCCAATCTACTCCAGCCCCACGAACGCCCCCAAAGCGCCGCAGCTCGTACAGAAAGCGGAAAAGCAACAGCGATACGCCGACAGTCCGTACCTGAGCATCTGCAAGGCAGTCTACTGCAACTGGCAATTGGTCGCCGGTGCGTTCACTGCACGCATCGACCTGCTTGAACAAATCAAACAAAATTCAAATCAGTCATTCAATGTTCTCGAGTTCAACTGTGGTTTCAGTTTAAACAAATCGATTCTGACACCGGACTGAACATAGCATTTCGAATTCTCATCTTTTGCAGCATCCCAGAATAGATATCCGTGCACGTGGCGCGACAATGAATTCCGTCTGTACAACGACAAGCGGCACGCGTTCAACGTCACACGGGCACGCACGGACGCACTCGACGCACCGCACATTCCACCGAGAGGTCGCCACAACAACCGTTCTTTACTTATAGTTTCAGGTCAAGTGGGGATTAGACGCTGTCGCCCCTCTCGTGGCCCACGTCAAAGTTGGTGCCTTCGGCCCGTTTGGGAGAGCACAAGTACCTAATGCAAAAATCGTCCACCCACGGATGTCAGTCGATCTCACCATAGTCACCAAACCTTTTTCCAGCGGATCACAGTTATTACGCTGGTGCGATTTTGAAACCGTTCCAAACGGTTCGCCTGCAAACGGACGTGTTCTACACAGACGGACGACAATACGAGCTGCAGACGGAAGTGTACGAGTCGACGGACAAAGTGGTGCTGAAGGTCAGTTCGTGGGCCGGCCATTCTTAGTTTCATTCATTCATTGCTTTAGCAGTCAACTAAAACCGATTAATGTTTAGCTTTCTCCACTGTTCGATTCTTGGCCCGATAACGCAATACAACAAATTAGCAACAAATGTAGTTCAACAATTAATTTGTGCAATCTCAATGCATCCCAGGTTTGCATGTCCTTTTGCAGCTGTGCATGCGCAACCAGAACGAGTGCCACGTTCGCCCAGCGCTGTCCGGCGGTTGGCGCACGTTTATCTATAAAATCCCGCCGCTCACCCATAAAGCACGACAGGTACGGTACAGTGGTGGAATTTTGCATTCAAGCACCACCAATTCATCGTTCTTTGAGCTTGGCATAAACAATGCTACAAAGTCAGTGCTAGTGCTTTCACAGCTGCTGTTCATCGCAACGAACACCGGCTACCGGTACGGCTCGGTGGGCGTCTCAAACTTTCGCGTGTTTGTGCGTGAGCCGTACAAGGGCAGAACGGAGATAAACTGCCAGAAAGAGCTGCTGAAGAGAAGGGCACGTGCGTCGCGCATTGTGGCGAGTCGTCGGCATCGACTGGTCAGAAGTCGCAGTCACGGCTAGTCACAAGCCACTGGCCACCATCGAATGTGTATTTTGTCAATTACATGCAAATTATCTCGTGTTCAATTTGGCGGTTGATTAACGACAATCGATTTTCCACCGCACTCAGCGGGCGTGCGAGTTTTATCAATGTTTTGACGCATTAACGAACGCAGTCTTCTTGTGATTATTCAAGAATGTAATGTCACGGCAAATATTCTCTCTGAGCAACCTTCAAGAACAAATGGTTATAAACATAATAAAAATGCCTAAAACAGAGGGCACATAAAACCAGTGTGAAAGATCGGTAAAACCGGTCTGATTGCGTCAATACAGTTTCGCGACCAAAAATCGCCAGATCATGCGTGACCTAGTGGTTGTTGTTTATGATGTCGTGTGTGACCTGTGGTGAAAAAGTGCATATCAAATTTAGGTGTGCAAAAATTAAGATCGGCTCTAAACTGTATGCCTGGCAATATTTTTGTTGTTTCAAACACACAACAACTTTCAGGCGATCTTCGTGTGACAACATAATTTTGGCGTTTTCTTCTCAGTCGGTATTGTGTTGAATGAAATACAATGTAATCGTCTCTCCTGATTTTTCAAATCAGCTTAATTCAATATGGCGATAACAAAATTTCAGCAAATATAATTTCAGCAACTAAAATAAACATGGCGCCAAAACGAATCCTAATCACTGTTGTGGCATTTGTTGCCTTTTATCGATTGCCAGGTTAGCAACTGTCAGGTAAAACCACCCTGAGCACGGGATGGTGTACCGCGGGCACGCACCCGTTAGAATATTCGCGGTCAGCAGTTTTGGAATTGCGGGAAATGGTCAGGTTTGGTCTCGTTTGCTCCGTGGTACACCAACGATTACTCGGCTTGTCAACCCCGTCACAAGACCGAACATTAGCCTTTCAGTAGCAACAGTTAGTGTCACAATAATTCAGACGCGTACGCGTGCATGATGGGCAGCACCGACGACAACACGGTGATGGTTGAGGGTGAGGAAGAAGTGCCAGTGCAAAGTCGCCACATTGCCACGTTTTCAAACGACATCGACGACTCTGCATTCTCCACGAATTCGGCAAAAGCGATCGTTAGCGGTACGATGAACAAAGCAACATGAAACTAAATAGATTGCGCACATCAAAGTGGTTTTTTAAAGGTGCCGTTTTTTGTAGAGCGCTTTGGACCATACGGCGAATCGTCGTATGCGTTGGTGCAAAACTATGGTACGTTGCATGACCCGGTTGCTGTGTTCGGTGCTGACAGTTTTTTTTTGCGTTTTTCATTTCTGGATTTTTGTCTTTAGATCCTCGTAGACTCGTGGGTTATAAGCGCATTCACGTGTGTACTTTACTCAATTTACAGACAGTTCTTGAGTTTTTAGTTGCGGCGATTTTTAATCCGAACCAGTTTTCGTGCACGTTTGACGAACACTGCTGCTGGCACAACGAGCCGACGTTCAGTGCAATGGACTTCTTCGTCGTCACGGAGCCAGTGAACGAGCAGAACGCAGTGTACAGCTTTCCCGACCGCGTACCACCACGTTAGCGCAAAAGCCTTCAGTATAATACAGTCCAACTCTATAACTAGCTGATTCGCTGATGCCCGCATTCTTGGCATGGATGGCTGTGGAGGCGGAGTTTGGTTTGCATAAAATCCATGCATCACGTGGACCACCAACCAATCAGCTAGCTGGAATTATACAGTTATAGTGTTTTTGAATGATTTTAAACGTCTGCCACTTTCAAGGCAATTACCAAAACAAACAACGATTTGAAGTGAACCTACACATTCACTGCACAGGAGCGCCGTTCCTCGTCGCAGCAGGCAGCAACCTGCCGCCGCACGAATACGCCATACTGACGTCATGTCCGATGTTGTGTCAATTCGACAACGGCACTTTGAAATTTGAGTTCGTTCTTTTACAGATTTTAAAGTGATCACACAACTCACTGGGAACGGGCGTTTTCAACACCAGCGGGTGTTACACCACCGAGTTTTTGAACACAAGCGGGTTTTTTTAAAGAATCAGCGTTTTCAAGACAGCGAATATTTTGAAACATCAACGGGCATTTTGAAACACTATCAAGCGTTTTGATGCATCAGCGAGCGTTTTGGAACACCAC
>JASANC010004783.1:0-21765 GCA_030248135.1 Theristus sp. LFF4_11
AAAAACAGCAGAATAATGCTAAAATACACTAAAAATCAAGTATAAACGCGTATTTTACCTAAAATTAGCGAAATTTTCAAGAATTACGAGCAAAAATGGTCAATTTTGGTCAAAAATTTACTGATTTTATGTCTTCGGAGACAAAAATGTTCAGATAGATAGCTGGCTGAAAATTTTTTTAGATTGATAATAGCTGAGCCGAAAAAACCTGTCTGATAGAGTAATCGAAAAATTTTGGGGGGGGGGTGGGGCGGCCCCCCCCACCCCCCCCCCCCCCTAGAACAACTATGCGCCCCCCCCCCAAAGTCACATGGCCTTCCCCCCGCGGCCCCCCTTAAAATTTTCCAGCTATCTATCTATCTGGAAAATTTGCTCCTGCTATCTATATCGCCCTCCCCTTACCCTCCGGCTCTGGAACAACTATGGCCATTCATTTTGTTTTGGGCCATTTATTTTGCGTAGGGCCATTTATTTTGTCTTGGGCCACGTATTAGTAAAGGGCGCCAAAATTTGACAGCCCTGCAGGCGAGATGTGGTGATGTAATTGCAGACGCAAAGGCAAACTTATCTACTAATAAAGTTGAAAAGCGGAAATAAAAGAGATGGCCGATACGAATGACAATGAAAGTGAAAATTCCCGCAAGGATATTTGTCGTGAAAGTGATGTACCAAAATGTGATGATGAGAACGGTAAGTGTTCTTTCTGAATCGGCAGTAAAAAAGCAAAAAACACATTGAAGTGATTGCAGCAATAGTAAGGAAAACTGTGCAAAAAGCATCTGCTGACGAAGACGAGAGCGCCGAAGATTCAACTGATTCAAGCGACCAATATGATGCGTTCGACTGGGACGAGTACGCACCAAATGGAGATTTTGCGCCCGTTAAGTGTTTCAATCAGGTTAGCAAAGCTTCAACTGTTCAGTTGGACTGCTCGTTTGGTGACGCGACGCTGTATGTAGTGTCGGGTTTGTCTTTAGCCGGAAACTCCACCAGCGAACAACTTCGACGACGACATGCTGCTGGAGGTGCCTGACAAGCGCGGTGCGCCGTGTTTCTGCACTTTTTACAGTCGTATTCGTCGTACGTGTCATTGCGATGTTTACGTTGACCGTATTTACAGGTGGCGATAATTTGTGCTTGGCCGTGGTGACGGCCACATTCAAACAATGGGTCAAAATTCGACTTGTCGGCTGCGACGAGATGAACGATCAGTGGTATGAAGCTGTGTTTGCTGCGTCTGTGAGATGAATTCGTGTCATAATGTAGTTTCTTGCTACTTTGTGATGGCGGTGTTCGTGGTCAGGTACATGTGCGACGACGACAACCTGCACCCTGTTGGCTATGCGCTGTCTCAGAGCAGCACTCTGATGCCGCCTGTCGGTTATCGGTTCAACATCGCACGTTTCCATCAGTTTCTCACTGACCAGTTGAAAGATGAAAGTGCATTTGCCGGCAAGAAATGCTTCAATCCAGTATGTTTTGTGAATGATGGAGCGAGAATTTTATTCAGTTTTTATGAATGATACGCTTTTGCGTAGAATAATCACCTCTCGCGCGCGGCATGTCGCGTCGCCGTCGCCGCTCAGCAAGATTGCAGCTGCTCTGCACATGAAATGTCGCCTTGATCTGCAGCTTCCGACGGCGGTGCACCCAAAGCGCAATCGTTTCAAAGTGGGCCAGCGGCTTGAGGTTGTTGACATGCGCTGTTTCACGGGTCAACTGAGTCCGGCAACAGTGTTGGACGTTCGTGGCGACGACGTCACGGTCAGCTTTGACGGATACTCGCAGGGCTACAACTGGACAGTGCGTTTCGACTCGCGCTGTCTGTTTGCGTGCGGCTGGGCGGAGCGTGCACGCGTTAACATGGCGCGGCCGCCAAAGTCGAAGCCAAAGCCACGCAGAGGTCGGTCTGTTGGTTGCGATAACAGCAATAATCAGTTTCACTCTTGACTCGACAATGCAAAGTTCAAAGCACCAAAAGAAGAGTTCATATTCGTTTTGGTATTGCGTTCCAGTTGCAAGTGATCCGATTCAGATCGTTGAAAGTTGAACGGATATTATTGACTGTTACAGCCATAAAAACCAAACCGAAACGGGACGAGCAAGTTGTGAGCTCGACACCCGAACAGACAGCAGACGAGCCTGAGCCTGAACATGAGCGTGCGGGAAAACGCGAGATTTCAGTGACTTCATCGGTGTCGTCGAACGCTGACAGAAGCACGGTAGGCGTTTGCAAACAAGCTGTCTGCCAAATGACTCTCGTTTTTGCATCGATTCCATTTCTCAGAACATAGCAACTTCATCGAAACGCCTATCGTCACCAAGAAAAGGCGGCACAAAAGAGAGCAAAAAAGCAAACCGAGAGCAGAGGCAGGAAGACGCCGGTGCTGTTGCGGCTGCTGCGCACGACTCAACGGCGACTGCGGGCTCAGGCGCAGCAGGCACCACCGATCCGGATGACATCCCGTTGATGATCAGAGCCAGGGCGCGCAAGAGTCTGCCGTCGCCGAGCGTCGCGCCAACAGTGGCGCCGTCGCCACCGACGTTGATCAAGCAGTCACCGCCACGCACGTTGGCGCCTTGCTCTGCAGCACCGACGGTCGCAGTGGAGCCAACCACTCCACAGCAACACAGCACACAGAGTGAGTCAATGCGTGCATGACTTGTGGTGTGCCTGTGAATGTGTGTTGTCGCAGGCGTGAACGAGCGGTTGTGTTTGCAGTGACGGTGTTTGTGCAGCGTCGCTGTCGCAGCGGTCTCTACGTGGACGCCAGTCGTCTGTTGCAGCAATGCCCGTGGCAGATCGGGCCGGCCAGTGCCGAGCACGTGCTCAGGGAGCTCGTGCAGCAGCTGATCAACTGTGCGCACGAGCCGGCGGCTGTCTTCGAGAAGATACCGAAAATGCAGCCGGGCGCCACGTTGGTCACTGTTACTGGTTAGTGAGCATGTTGCTTGGGTGTCACCAATGCGACTGTTTGTATTGGAGTGCACGTTCTTTGACGCGCAAGTGTCACCATTTGCAGCGGACGTCGGCGGCAGCATGCGCGTGCAGCACATTCCGACGTTCACGAGCACCGCGATGGCGCACTCCTACTTGCGGCAGTTGCTCGCGCACCTCGGCACCTGTCCGAATTTAGTGCAATTCACGCGTAGCTCCTGTGCCGTCTGTCAGTCGACGAGCGAACACGCGCCAGCCGACAGCAAGCGCACCGAATCATCAAGCAACGCCACCACTGTACACCGGAAACGGGCGAGTGCCGGCGAAGCGAACAAAGCGAACGCAGCTGCTGCTGCGGAGAAGCGGCCGAGGCTGACGAAACTAGCGAGTGGTGGCGGCAAGCAAACGGCTGGCTGCGCCTCGTCAACGTCGTACACAAAGCAGCATGTTGCGCCGCAGCACGTGACGCCGCCTGCGAGCGCAGTCGACCACGAGGAAACGAGCGACGACAACAGCAGTGATGGTGGAAACGGTACGTGTTTGTCGTCCAAGAGATCGCGGCGCGACAATCGCCGTCAGAATATGGCGGCCTGGCACGATCGCGGCCCACGAAGTTTTAATGCTTTGTCATTGTTTTTGTCGCTCGCAACTGGTTATATTATTTTTATTGGTATGCGCGCTGCTCGCACACGAGTTTTTCATTGTTTTTTTTCAAAAAAACAGTTTTCTTTCTGTTTATTGATCAATAATTATTTTTGCTAAGAAACCGAAATCGAAATCCTCCATGCTTCTCATCGCCGAGCAGAGCTATTTTTTGACCTATGCCTTTTTTGTTTAATTTAATATTCGAAGCACGCAGATAAACAAATCAATTGCATTGAAAATTCCACTTTTCAGATTCCTTGCTAAAAACAAAAATGACGAATGTCCTAAGATTGATTTTTTGAAGGTTTTGAAAATGAATGCAAAAAAATTATGTCCGAAATTGGAGTCCTTCCAGGAAGGTTTGCGAAACATTAGGTGACCTACAAAACTTTGTTGTTGTTTGTCTTATGTTTTGTAGGTGCCGTAAGGCTTCGCAAGCCTTTTTTAATGGCACAGTTTGATATTCATTTACAATCCACGGTGAATGCCACCGCTAAATTGCCGGTTGGATCTGAAAGGTGACAATGCATGCAAACTTCGTAGGCCGCGATCGTTCCAGGCAGCGATCGTCCAGGCCGTGATTGTACATTCACTTTGCCGTTCGCACACTCACTGTTGGATAAAAGTACCTTTGTGCCTGGAAATGCTAATATTTTTGGCTGAAATTTTCACACAACTAATGGGAACCAAATGACTAAGTGATGCAAATTTCAACTTCAAACATCAATGCAATCGCGAGATCGAAGCGTTTTTAACAATTGACGTTTTTGTTGATCACCGTGTGCCTGGGTTTTTTCACAGAAAAACGTGGGTTTTTGCAGAAATTTTGGACCGTTTGCAGAAATTTTTTAGCAGATTTCTGCGAATTGCAGAAACAGATTTGCATACAAACTTTGGTTCTGCAATATTCATTTTGTGCTTAGCGCTTGACTAAAGTTTCACATCAACATGGGAGAAATTTCAAATAGTTTTTGTCAAAAACAGCTGTTTCGGCAGTTGCTGTAGCGCAAGGATTGGCGTTTTGTTTTGCCTTCGTGAATAAAATCGGAGTTTTTCAAATTCGAAAAACAGAATCAGATCAAATCGAAAATTATTGTTTGCTGTTAGGTTTTCTGTTTGGAATTAGAATGAAGTGATCCATCATCGACACAACAGAAGATGCAAAAATAAGACATTGGCGGAGGTACGGTGCGCAAGTTTGTCGTCGAGCTGGTCGAGAATCTCAGCAACCTATTCGAAGATGCGCACAGTGTTCTCAAGGCTGCCAAAATATTCTACCGTCTGAGATAGATGGATCTGAACAGCTGCTGGCGTACGGAAATGCCGATCTGCCATATCTGCACTTGTTTTATTCATCAATTTTGCCGGGCAAGGGCAGTATCGCTGACGAATGGAAACGATTCAAATGCGAACGAATTCAATTCCCTGGTTCGAGTACAACTGCAGACAAGCATGCAGTATCTGGGGATGAAAACAAAGAGGCGATACAAAATCAAACCGTACACCTTTGAGAACGTCGAACCGATCGAAGCCCATCGCTTTGATTGCGAAATTTGAGCAATGAGGGTTCTCATTTGACATTGATTGTGTTGTTGTTAGGTTGACTCCAGGTGTTGAACAACGCTGCACGGACACCGAATTATTTGTTGTTCGATGTAGACAACTGTCATGTTGACGCAAAAAATTTTGGGCTGACGCAAAATTTTTTGACTATCTGTGTCAAAAGATTTGAGCTTGACCCTGAAAAATTTTGACCCTCATACATACGACGGTAAACACATGCAGCACACAGTCAGATGCAGTGCCGTTTTAAGAGGTCAGTTTGTGTCACACTAAATTTGCGACAAAAAATTGGGGGGTCGACGTCGCGCAGCCACCCGACCCGGGACAAGCTAGAAGTGTCTGGCGTGCACACCTCTGATTTGAAACGAATGATTAGTGATTTGTTTGGTTTGGCAATTTGGTTTGGTTTTGGTGTTTTTTCTGAACCTTTGAAAAATTCTGCGGTAAAACGATGCAATTGATAATTGCAACTCTGAGCATCGTTAAGAAATGATGCTCAGAATGAAAAAAACGACAATAAACAAGCACAAAAACCATTTCGTCATGTTTTTTAAATTTGCTGAAACCAAATTTCATTTGCAGAAATTTTTTACCAAATTTCTGCAAATTGCAGAACCGACTTTTTGAAAAAAACCTAGCCGTGTGCCTGTACATTGTCTTGTTGTTGTTTACGGCGGCACAAGCAACATTGGAGTAGTTTTGCAAAACTGGCTTTCGACTTTGTCCGTGTTTGTTTTTCTATTCAGTGCGCCCTCGGTCGGCGTCAACGCCACGGACCACCGTGCTCTCGTGGTCAGTGAACGACGTCGCAACAGCACTGCAGCAATTGGGCGACCCGTCCATACTGAATGCATTCCGCGCTTGTGTACGTTCGTTTACTGCATTCGTTGTTTCCGGTGCGGGTGCCCCCATTCGATTTGCAACAATTGACAGCACCTTGCTTTGGTCAATCACTGTGCTGGGCTTGAATCGTAAAGCAACAGAGTGCTGTTTTCAAAGTGTTATTTTTGTTGCGCGCTTTACAGGCAATCGATGGCAAGGCGTTGTTCCTGTTGAACACGGATCTCATGATCAAGCACATGAATCTGCCGCTCGGTCCGGCGTTGAAAGTGATGGAATGGATTGATGCGTTACGCAACGAGACGCAAAACTGACACAAAAACTATGAGCAACAAGCAGCGTTTGCGAGCGCCGCAGCGACCATTGGTCGCATTGTTGTAAAATTTTCGTCAAAATAATATTTTCGAAGGTTTTCTGTGTTCAATACTCAGTCACTCCCGTGTATTTGTAGATGACAATATTGTTTCGGAAAAGTTTGATTACCGGTTTCCAATGTCTTCATGCGTGTTTTTTTCATTAGGTTCAGTTTCGGGTTCTGTTTGTTATTCGTTATAAACTTTATTTTTCAGTCGAGTTTCTGCACCAACTGCGCATGCCGCTAGTCGGTCGCCACTTTTAACATTTTTTTATTATTTTCAAATCTGCATTCTCGTTGGTTTGTTCGTTGTGTTTGCCTGCACACTTCTGTTGTTGTTCACCTCACCCATAGTATAATTTACTAAAACTCATTGGTGCACTCCTAAATACAACAACGCCGGTAAGATGAATAACATTTGTGAAATTTTCCGACTCATGAACTTTTTTTGTAATGTCTAATTATTCAAAAGTGACGAATACCGTTGTCGTTGCTGGTTTTCCTGCTGTTTCCATTTCCGTCTTTATGCTCGTTCGCAGTTCTCTCAGTTCCTGTCCATGTTGCAGCGCATTTTCATGTCAGTGTGTGTCGTTGATTCAGTTCGGTTGTTAGCGGTCTCAAATTAATCGGGTTTGCATTGATTGTCGAGTCGAGTGACTGTGTGAGCATCATGCAGTTTATGCATTTTCTCTTTTTTTTGTTTTTTGGGTTTCGCTGAGCTCGGTTTTTGTTGGCCACGCGCCGAAATGCAGAGAATCATTGTATGATCTGGTGTTGTGGTTTGGTTGAGAGAGTCATTGCAAAAAGTATCCGAATTCAGATTTCCATGGCAAGTTCTTTTTTGCAATTGTAAAGTATTATTCGTCCAACAAACGTTATTCAATCTGCTGGGTTTTTTATTAAAATTCTCTATGCCGATAAAGTCTTTAAATGGCATTTAATTCTACGTATTATCAAATTGTCAGACGAGCTCTTCTCGATGTTACGAATACTGTTTACGGTGTCTGAATGGTATCAATGAAAATATCAAATACATTGTTTTTTTAGTCTATTTATGTTGATTCTGCACCTTCGTTTGTTTTCCGGTTCAAATTTTAAGAAATAAAAATGGGAAATTCACCGTGAGGTTTATGGTCACGCAGGCGACAAGCGATGGCCTACATTCCATATAAGTTGTTGTTATTTATAACCAAACAAAGTGACAAACGAATTATACTGCGTTACGGGGCATACCAACGTTGTAGCTGTTTTGTGCTATAGTTCTCAATTCGTGAAATTCAATTTCGACAACGCCCAAACAGCATATGTTTTGTTGTTTACAGCAACGATCTGATCTCCACCCACTTCCTTATTTTTATGTCTCACTGCAAGCCATCTTTAACTGAACTTGCAATTAGCAGATGCCTGAAATTAAATCGACCGTCTCCACGCAGGCACAGTTATAATTAGGCGAATCCAATCATGTTAGTCGATACAGTGGGCAGGGCAACAACAAAACCGACCTATCTATAATTTATGCTTACATTCACTGATTCATTGTTCACTGCTTGCATGGAATCTGGTCGACGAAAACAAGTCGTGGATTGATCATTCGGGTCTTCAACTGCTTCATGAAAGAATGTTTTTTTTTAAATTTCGTGTGTGATTGCGTTTAACTATCCGAGATACAAGGCATAATTTCGTGCATTTTGTTCATTCTATTAATTGTTGCGCTTCAATTTGTATGTTAACTTTGCTTGTAAATTGTTGATTCTCCCCGGAAGCTTAGCGGCATTGCGGTCAGTGGCAGTTTCAAGAACATTTCATATCGACGTCGATTTGTTGCCACGCGATGAAGCCCATTTCAAAATAGTCAAATCACACGTTTTATCGTCATTTTTTAGTTATTGAAAATTTGCTCTCAGCGGAAACGTTGACCGATTGATTGTTGCTTTATGACGGCGTCAAAAAGACTACTGAAATCGTCACACGTTGAATTGTAAAAACAATCCAGAATCGTAGGACGTTCAGGACGCATTGCGTTACAACAAATTGGCGTTGAGAAGCCTGTAAGCACTATCGCTGTGCATGTTCTGACTGAGTGGCATTGATTGAGTCTTTAGTGATGTCTGCTTCTTCATCAATGGCTTCCTCATGATTTTTGAAATGCTTTGCTTCTTTACTGAAATCAATCAATTGGATGACTTTGCTATCAACATTTCAGGGCAACATAAGCATAATACAACAATGGTGCGCGCCAAGTTTGTCGAAGCTGTCGTACTATTGTGCATGCTGAGCTCAACTGCAATATTCGCTGGTCACTGGTACGACTACCAACGTTAGTGCCTTGCACACTTTGGTATTCCATGATATTCATTTCCATTGGTTTTTGCGCTTGCTGGCGTTGTTGCGGTCGCCGTAGTCCACGAATTTTAGCTGGAAACACTGCAAACGCGTTTCCAGTTGTTACAGTAATTATGGTCACTTCCGAGTCCTACTTAACCGAGTGCGAGCGCGAATGACATGCGTAAAATCGAATTCACGTGGCTCGTTTGGTGAATCAGTTGTCGTCATCAGCTTCAGTTGTCAACAAGATGCTTTGTAACGTCATTGATTAGCTACATAGCTGATGCGATTACCGTTGCCCACAAACAGCACATGCGAGATATCGTTATCCCATCACCCATAAACTAAAGATTCCTGCTCGAAATACAGTCGAACTCTAAAATACACATAGACAATTATCATAGATGATTGCTCGGCGATCAAGTGACTGTGAATGTGAATGTAAACGCAAATAAAGACTCAAAGATAATAGCCAATTTCAATGGTACCTCTATTCATTTGCAGATAAGCCGCGCGTGAGTGTGCGTTTTGTGGCGAGGCCTGGCGGTGCGTTTGGCAGAAGGTTCAGACGATTCGATTCAGACGCATTCAAACGATCACAGCTGCCAACAGTGAGACAGTATGGCAGGGGCATGGCTCTGCTAGGAACAAGCCACCAAAAGCAACTCTCTTATCCCGTGCCTACGCGATATGGAAAATAATGAAATTTGTAAACAAATATGTCTGATATTTTTTGCGGCTGTGGTATGCTGTGCTACATTTTTGATTTTTGCGTTTTTTTTGGTGACAACATCCTTCTCTGAATTTTAAACCAGCAGAGTAGCAAACTTAAATAATGTAGCACAAAGCTGATTGGCTGGCATCGCATCGCGTACAACTTACTGCTAATGTTCTAATGCAGCCAGTCAGACACAAAGGATTCCGAAGCGTTCGTTTGTTGTGTGAAAAAGTGAAGCTGACTGCATATTGTTTGCTAGCATTTTTGTTTCTATACTGTCCGATGAAATTTTATTAAACAAAAATTCATAAGTGAGGCAACGCTCAATATAATATGAAGCATTAAGCTCGTTCAAAAACCGGTTTTTGCAATTGGCATCATTGGCTGAGCTTTTCAACCAACAGCGTCGGCATTTTCGTTTTCGCCGCGTTGCAAACGGCCGATCGCTTCAGCCAGCATTTTGTTGCACATCGCAGCGTACGGATTCATCATGATCAGCTGGTTCTTCGCAAAAACGCAGCCTTCAGCCGCCGCTTGTTCGTAGCATTTCTAAAATTAGTTGCGACAGAAAACACTGAGAAACTGCAAAAAAGGTATATGATTGTGTTGATTGGCTGCACCTGCATGGTACGATCAACAATCAGCGTTGACGCTGTGCTGATTTCAATTCACCTTTGCTTCTTGCTCGTTTCCCTGCAGGCGATGAATCAAGGCACGCTGGGTGAGTGCCTGTGATGCCACCTTGCCTTTGCCATTGGTCAACTCGATGCACTTCTCTAAACTGCACACTGCTTCTGAAATTAAACGAAAAAAACTGACTTGACATCATGAAATCTAAGCAGGTGTTCATGCAGACTTGCTTAAAGACATGTGAGCGACTTTGCCGATCTCAGTTCGATCTCAGTTGTAGACCTGTAGACTTGTAGACGAGAACGATAACCAAAAAGTACACCGATATGTACGTAACTGATACATAATGGGGAGCTCACATTTGTGTTTGATTAGGTTCGTAATTTGCTGGTTTTTTGGAATTGTTTCAGTTTGTGCGTACAGAACAGACAACTGTTTAACTCATCCTCACGAGACTATTATCCGCAAGATATTAGTGTCTTACATGACATTAAACATAAGTGCTACATAATTAATTGTACAATAATCGCGCAATTCCACATAAGACGCACATATGTGATCCGTATCATATTACACTACGACGCAGTTATGTGCTGCGACACTTTTGCTGACACATTTTGGTGACATCGACTCTCGGCTGTGGTGTAAAGAAGGAAACAACTTTACCGGGAATCCGGTTCAAAAGTCGCAGCGTTTGCGCTCGATTGTTGTGAAGTGACGGCCGATCGGGTGCCATGCGTAGCGCCTCATCAAACTTTGCTAACGCCTCTTCAAATTTCTCAGCTTCTGCTGCTTCAATCCCGGCGAGCTCCAATTGCCGACTGGGGTTTGGCTCTGCCGCTAACTCTGAACAAAATGCGTTTACTTAACTACTGAAATAAATGCATTTTTTAAATTTTTTAAATGAATTACACGTCTGAAATTGAAATCGATTTAAAAAATTAAAAAGTACAATGGAGATTAGACTGATTGAAAGGTACGTGAAAAATAAAGGGCATCACCGACCAATCGCCTTTTCAACCGTTAACGATTCGTCTTGTTCTTCTTCAGAACAGGGCAGCAGAGGATTCAAGATCGTGCTTAGCACCAGACGATCGTGCAGAGTTGGAGCGTTGGTCATGGTTGGGAAAAATTACTGCTATTTTAAATTATGAAATAAACAGACAGAACTACATGCTATGCAGCCATGCAATTTACGTATAACTGGTACTTGTTTACAATGCAACGTTATCACGTGGCATGAGGCAACCGCACGGCAATGTTACACACAGAAAATACGTCAATAAAACAAAAACATTACGACCTATATCGGTTGTGTGTGTTGATGTGCGTGATAGTTTAATGACATCTCGGTTGAATGAGAAGTAACAAAGATTTTGGCAGAACTTACAAAAAAAAACTCTTGCAAGCCACAGGGATGAGTTGATAAAAATGATTTTAACGTCAGTCATTTGACCATTAGTGCAGTATTCCACCCAGAAGTATCGAATCAGGAATGCGAAGGTGACTTAGGTTTGGCACGTTCGATTTTTTGGAACAATAAATGATATACAGGGTGGGACAGAAGTAGTGGGTCACTTTTGATTGCCTATGACTCTTTAACTGCATATAACGCAGTTAAATTACAATGAAGAATGTCAAGTTATCATATATTTAGCTTATATTATGGACTTTAAAGACAAAAAATCATGATTTTTGAGCAAAAATTCATGATTTTTGGGTGGTCCGAGAAAATTTTTGGGGGGTGTCACTGTTACTTAGGTCCATCAAGGAAGGGGGGTGGGGAGGGGTGTCTAGCAAATTTCGAGGGGGGGGGTGTGGATGGTCCAGTGTCAGGTTTTGGGGGGTGGGTGTCGCGTGACCCCCCCACCCCCCACGCGGAGGTCTCGGGTGCTCTGGGGGGTGTACCTAGGGTTAGGGGAAAAAAATCCAAATTTTTTTTAAATAAAAAAAATTAAAAAAATTTTTTTTTACAAGTTAGGTTCGTTCGAAGCGTCTCGTCGAGCTGAGTTCATCTAGACTATTTTCAGAACGATCCGGAAAACTATAAGCGCGAAAATCGTGTTTTATTGAAATTATGTCCATTTCATAGAGGGAAAGTTGCATTTTCAACAGTAAAACAGGACAATTTTCGACGTGTACTTGAATATTGAACCGTTCTTAGTTGTTCCTTTTTAGAAAATTACCAAAATTTGACTGTGTTCAAAAATTCCTGTTTGCTGTAGCTAAGTCGGCAACCCCCCCCAGACACTTACTTTCAGGTTCAACTAGAGATGTCAAGAAAAAAAATTTCTATTTTTTTCTTTAAAAAAAATTTTTTTTTTTAATTTTTTTTTAAATGAAAGTTGTTCAGAATTTTTCAGGGAGTCCGAATATCACCATCTGAGGAGCCACCGACTTACCATATGACCCCCACTCATATGGAAGGAGGGTGAAAATTTCAGACTTGGTTTCGGCGACCCCATTTTCCCACCGACGACATCACGTCTCGTGTTTTGCCTCTCAATTCACCTCAAATAACACGGAAACAAGTTCAACAACAAACCGGTGTGATCATGCTGACGACACGAGGCGAAACAGCAACGAGCAACCAACGAAGTTACGCTTGCAGCGGCAGACAGTGCAATTTCGACCTTTCGAGATCCTGAAAAACGATGCGTAAATGTGAGTTCTCTGCTTCTATCTCACCTTAGCGGCATCGGAATTTGTTGAACTAGCCTTTGCGACGCTCAAGTACTTCAATGCGCGAGTCGATCATCACTCACCAAGGCTAAAAACAGTCGATAAATCAATCCAGAATACCACCTGCAGCGTTGAAGACTAAGTGACAAGGTAAAGTCAAAGAAAATTTTTGTTGAACTTTCGAAAAATTATGCCAAAAACGGCATTTTCAGGGCACATTAAAGAAAAAATTTCAAAAATTTTTAATAAAAAAAGTAAAAAAATGCTCATTTTTTTACTTTTAAAAAAAAAAATTAAAAAAAAATTTTTTGACCCTTACATCTCTAGGTTCAACCAGCTATGCTATCTGCCACATGGCGAGAGCCCACTCTTCAAATCATCGTATCGAAAACACGTACCATGATTTCGCGATCACGTTGCGGGCAACTGACAGACGCAAGTTTAACACGTTAGTTTAGCTCAGCACGCAAGTTTTAACATGTGGCCATGTTATCGGGTATCTGAAAAACGGTCGTGTGATGTGGTATTAACCAACATCTCCGCTCCAATTGTTTAACAATATATCGCACAACTCCATTGTAGACCTATAACATACGCCAATCAACAAGATATCATGTTCATCTCATGGCCTACCGACTGAAAAACATGTTCTAAGTTGCAAGAAAACGATTTCTGAAACGATATTTCAATTCAGTTAAGTCATTTCAACGCTAAAAATTGACTCTAGAAGTCATCCAAATCGAAAAACATAGGTCAAAATGACCAAATAATGACATTTACCTAAGCACACAAAGTTGGGAAGAAAATTTGGTTTGAACTTTCAAAAAATTATGCCATAAATCGAATTTTCAGAGCAAAGTAGAAGAAAAATTTTTCAATTTTTTTAAGTTTGAAAAAAAATCCAAATTAAAAAAAACGAACAAAATAATAAAAAAATTTTTTTCAAAGCCCCTAACCCTAGGTGTGTACTAGGGTTGCCTAATGTTACATGTTTAAACAGGATTAGGATTATGCAATGGATTCCCTTCCCTGGAGTGGTCACGTGCACTGTTTGCTCATGCACCGCACTTCTAAAAGGCTTGGCTTAGGCTTAGGGCTGAACTTAGAATTAGGCTTAGGTTTAGGCTTTGCTTAGGATTAGGTTTAGGACATATTCGGAGAATTGTAGTTTATTTTAACCGTTAAACACGCAGTTAGTTTCTAGGTAAATGTCTTTTAACGCAAATGTCTTGTACCAGCCGTTTAAACATGTAGGCCAACCCTAGGGTTGTTAAAAAAACAAAAATCGTCATTTTTGTTTTTTTAGAAAAATTTAAAAAAAAAATCAAAAATCAAAGTTGTGCTAAATCAATCAGGGAGTCCGAAGAACCACATATGATATGCAAGCGCCTCCCGAATGACTCCCGTATGGCGGAACTTTGCAGATTTTGTTTTGGTGACCTCAATTACCCCTTTTCCAAACCGTCACCATGCCTCTTCTTGTGTTTTGACCTCCAAAACGTCACTAATTGTCCCCAGCTAAACTAATGCTAAAGTGAAGACAAACATACCGCCTTGAAATTCGATCAATTCTTCTGATGGTGTCGCGACGACACGACACGAAGCAGCAAGCAACCAGACAACGTAGCGCTTGCAAACGGAGCAGCGAGCACAATCGGACGCTCTGCGAGGCGAATCGTCACCTTATCTGCATCGGAAATGGTAGGCCAAGCTTTGGGACGCTCAAAAACTTCATCGCAGATGTTGTCGTAGCCTAAAATCAGTCGGTAAAACGGCCCAAAATCGACTGATAAAGGTTTTACGAGGTATAATCAAAGAAAATTTTTGTTGAACTTTCGAAAAATTGTGCCAAAATTGAGGTTTTCAGAGCATATTA
Source organism: Theristus sp. LFF4_11 (assembly GCA_030248135.1). Classification (NCBI taxonomy): domain Eukaryota; kingdom Metazoa; phylum Nematoda; class Chromadorea; order Monhysterida; family Xyalidae; genus Theristus; species Theristus sp. LFF4_11. The sequence goes on from JASANC010004783.1 coordinate 14,573, forward strand.
GAGGAAAATTTTCCGAATTTTTTTTTTAAATCGGCATTTTTGTTTTTTTTAATCACTTTTTTTTTAATTTTCATTTTTGTTTAACAACCCTAGTGTGTACCCCCCTCGTCTTCGGTACTGGAGATGGGGGGGGGGGTGGGGGAGGTGAACCCCCCACAGAAAAGTTTGAAAAAAATACCCATGGGGGGCAGTACCGTGGGCCCAAACAAATTTTCGAAGGGGGGGGGTATGGTGCCGTGGGGGGGATGCCGACCAAAAAGTGAGGGGGGGGTCCAACCTATGGTAACGTGGGACCCCACCCATGGGGGTCCCACCCATGGGGGGGGGTGCATTTTTTCAAAATTTTCTGTGGGGGGGTCCACTCCCCCACCCCCCCCCCCCCCCATGAAATTTTTTCGCTTAAATTTGAAAGGAAAAACGCTAAATTTTGCTGCAAAATCTTTGAAATTACAATGAAGATGGTCAAGTTATCATATATTCAGCTTATATTATAGACTTTATAGACAAAAAATCATGATTTTCGAAAAAAATTTAGGGTGTGCAGAAAATTTTGGGGGGGGGGGTCTCCGCCGCTTTGCCTACATTACTAAACCAAAGCCAAGTTTACAGTCTGTTTTGTTGTTTAGTTCGGTTTCAATGAAGTCGTTGTAGGTTCCTAATCCTAAGCCCAATCCTAATCCTAATGAAGTCGTTGTAGGTTCCTAATCCTAAACCTAATCCTAATCCTAAGTGAAGCCTTTTTAACAAAGTGAAAGTGCCTTGATTGACAGCTTTGTTGAAGGGGTGAAACTAGGGTTGTTAAACAAAAATGAATTTTTTTTTAAAAAAAAAAGTGATAAAAAAAACAAAAATGCCGATTTTTTTTAAATTCGAAAAATTTTCCTCTAATATGCTCTGAAAACCTCAATTTTGGCACAATTTTTCGAAAGTTCAACAAAAATTTTCTTTGATTATACCTCGTAAAACCTTTAGCAGTCGATTTTGGGCCGTTTTACCGACTGATTTTAGGCTTCGACAACATCTGCGATGAAGTTTTTGAGCGTCCCAAAGCTTAGCCTACCATTTCCGATGCAGATAAGGTGACGATTAGCCTCGCAGAGCAACCGATTGTGCTCGCTGCACCGTTTGCAAGCGCTACGTTGTCTGGTTGCTGCTTCGTGTCGTGTCGTCGCGACACCATCAGAAGAATTGATCGAATTTCAAGGCGGTATGTTTGTCTTCACTTTAGCATTAGCTTAGCTGGGGACAATTAGTGACGTTTTGGAGGTCAAAACACAAGAAGAGGCATGGTGACGGTTTGGAAAAGGGGTAATTGAGGTCACCAAAACAAAATCTGCAAAGTTCCGCCATACGGGTGTCATTCGGGAGGCGCTTGCATATCATATGTGGTTCTTCGGACTCCCTGATTGATTTAGCACAACTTTGATTTTTGAAATTTAAAAAAAAAAATTTAAAAAAAATGACGATTTTTGTTTTTTTTAACAACCCTAGGTGAAACATTGGGATCAGGGATCAGCTCCAGCTCCGGTTTAGCTTTGTAGTTTTACGGTCTCCGCCAGACAAAATTTCATGGGGGGTGTGGGGGGGGGGTGTCGGCCAAATTTTCGATGGGGGGGGGGACCCGATGGGGGGGGTGCCCGGTTTTAGGGGGGGGTGGCACGGTGCCCCCCCACCCGACGGCCTCTGGCGCACTGGGGGGGGGTGTACCCCCCCCACCAGTAGCGAAAGCGGGACCTCGGGTGAGGGGGGGGGGGGTGTTTGCCTAATTTTAGAGGGGGGGGTCAGGTGCCTTCTCGGTGAGGGGGGGGGGTGCACGGGCAGCAAATTTTCCTGAGGGGGGGTGCACTGGCAGAAAAATTTCGTGAGGGGGGGGGTGCACGGGATCGCACGGGTAATACCAAATTTTTGCCTTTGAAAAACACAGAAATTCTTGTAAAATACAGAATATTTTGTGCAAACAAGCTGCTTGTTTGGTCAGAAACAACAAAATCTATGCAGGGACAGACACAAACGTCAAGAAAAATGCAAAAATTACGGTATTTTTGGAAAAAATTGAGTTAAGATTGACCACCGTGAGGGGGGGGGGGTGCGATCCCGTGTTCTCGCGGAGGGGGGTGGGGCCGGGGGGAGTCTAGTACCCGTGTCGAGGTAAAGGGGGGAGGGGGGGTACACGGGTATCTGCCCGTGCACGGGCAGGATTTTCGGCTGAGGGGGGGGGGGGGTGGACGTCCCCCCCCCCCCCCCCCCGCACTTTCGCTACTGCCCCCCACCCCCCGCCCACGGTCCTGGGGGGGGGGGCACGTTACCATAGGTTGGACCCCCCCTCACTTTTTGGTCGGCACCCCCCCCTCCCCCACGGCACCCATACCCCCCCCCCCCGTCGAAAATTTTTTTGGGCCCACGGTACTGGGGGGCAGTACCGAAGGCGAAAGCAAATTTTCGAGGGGGGGGTGTCGTCACGTGGGGGGGGTGCCGAAAATTTTTCAGTGGGGGGGTGTCAGTCATGGTACAGTGACACCCCCCAGGCGTGGGCCATGGGGGGGTGCACTATTGTAGAAAATTTTCTGGGGGGGTGCACACCTAGGGTTAGGGGGAAAAAAAATCCGGAGTTTTTTTTTAAATTAAAAAAAAATTTTTTTTAAAAAAAAAAAATTTTTTTTACAAGTTAGGTTCGTTCGAAGCGTCTCGTCGAGCTGAGTTCATCTAGACTATTTTCAGAACGATCCGGGAAACTATAAGAGCGAAAATCGTGTTTTATTGAAATTATGTCCATTTCATAGAGGGAAAGTTGCATTTTCAACAGTAAAACAGGGCAATTTTTCACGTGTACTTGAATATTGAACCGTTCTTAGTGGTTCCTCTTTAGAAAATTACCAAAATTTGACTGTGTTCAAAAATTCCTGTTTGCTGTAGCTAAGTCGGCAACCCCTGTCGACCCGGTCGCCCCCCCCCAAAACACTTACTTTCAGGTTCAACCAGCTATGCTATCTGCCACATGGCGAGAGCCCACTCTTCAAATCATCGTATCGAAAACACGTACCATGATTTCGCGATCACGTTGCGGGCAACTGACAGACGCAAGTTTAACACGTTAGTTTAGCTCAGCACGCAAGTTTTAACATGTGGCCATGTTATCGGGTATCTGAAAAACGGTCGTGTGATGTGGTATTAACCAACATCTCCGCTCAAATTGTTTAACAATATATCGCACAACTCCATTGTAGACCTATAACATACGCCAATCAACAAGATATCATGGCCTACCGACTGAAAAACATGTTCTAAGTTGCAAGAAAACGATTTCTGAAACGATATTTCAATTCAGTTAAGTCATTTCAACGCTAAAAATTGACTCTAGAAGTCATCCAAATCGAAAAACATGGAGTACGTCGGTCAAAATGACCAAATAATGACATTTACCTAAGCACACAAAGAAGTTGGGAAGAAAATTTGGTTTGAACTTTCAAAAAATTATGCCATAAATCGAATTTTCAGAGCAAAGTAGAAGAAAAAATTTTCAAATTTTTTTTAAGTTTGAAAAAAAAATCCAAATTTTTTTTAAAAAAAAAACGAAAAAAAAAATAAAAAAAAATTTTTTTTTTCAAAGCCCCTAACCCTATGCACACCCCCCCGGCCCCACCCCACCCATGAGATTTTTTCGCTTTGCCTACATTACTAAACCAAAGCCAAGTTTACAGTCTGTTTTGTTGTTTAGTTCGGTTTCAATGAAGTCGTTGTAGGTTCCTGATCCTAAGCCCAATCCTAATCCTAATGAAGTCGTTGTAGGTTCCTAATCCTAAACCTAATCCTAATCCTAAGTGAAGCCTTTTTAACAAAGTGAAAGTGCCTTGATTGACAGCTTTGTTGAAGGGGTGAAACATTGGGATCAGGGATCAGCTCCAGCTCCGGTTTAGCTTTGTAGTTTTACGGATTTTTTCGCTTAAATTTTGAAGGAAAAACGCTAAATTTTGCTGCAAAATCTTTGAAATTACAATAAAGAATGTCAAGTTATTATATATTTAGCTTATATTATAGACTTTAAAGACAAAAAATCATGATTTTTGAGCAAAAATTTATGATTTTTGGGTGGTCCTAGGGTTGTTAAACAAAAATGAAATTTTTTTTTTTAAAAAAAAAGTGATTAAAAAAAAAACAAAAATGCCGATTTTTTTTTTTTTTAAATTCGAAAAATTTTCCTCTAATATGCTCTGAAAACCTCAATTTTGGCACAATTTTTCGAAAGTTCAACAAAAATTTTCTTTGATTATACCTCGTAAAACCTTTAGCAGTCGATTTTGGACCGTTTTACCGACTGATTTTAGGCTACGACAACATCTGCGATGAAGTTTTTGAGCGTCCCAAAGCTTGGCCTACCATTTCCGATGCAGATAAGGTGACGATTAGCCTCGCAAAGCGTCCGGTTGTGCTCGCTGCTCCGTTTGCAAGCGCTACGTTGTCTGGTTGCTGCTTCGTGACGTGTCGTCGCGACACCATCAGAAGAATTGATCGAATTTCAAGGCGGTATGTTTGTCTTCACTTTAGCATTAGTTTAGCTGGGGACAATTAGTGACGTTTTAGAGGTCAAAACACAAGAAGAGGCATGGTGACGGTTTGGAAAAGGGGTAATTGAGGTCACCAAAACAAAATCTGCAAAGTTCCGTCATATGGGAGTCATTCGGGAGGCGCTTGCATATCATATGTGGTTCTTCGGACTCCCTGATTGATTTAGCACAACTTTGATTTTTGAAATTTTTTTTTTAAAAAAAAAATTAAAAAAAAAAAACAAAAATGACGATTTTTGTTTTTTTTAACAAGCCTAGGTGGTCCGAGAAAATTTTTGGGGGGTGTCACTGTTACTTAGGTCCATCTAGGGGGGGTGGGGGGTGTCTAGCAAATTTCGAGGGGGGGGTGTGGATGGTCCAGTGTCAGGTTTTGGGGGGTGGGTGTCGCGTGACCCCCCCCACCCCCCCCACGCGGAGGTCTCGGGTGCTCTGGGGGGTGTACCCCCCCCACTCCCCCTCGTCTTCGGTACTGCTGGGGGGCATGTGACTTTGGGGGGGGCCGGTCAAAATTTTGAAATTGGATAGATAGATAGCTAAAACGCTAAAAAGTATAAAAACAGCGAAATAATGCTTAAAACATGCTAAAAATCAAGTATAAACGCGTATTTTAACTAAAATTAGCGAAATTTTCAAGAATTACGAGCAAAAATGGTCAATTTTGGTCAAAAATTGACTCATTTTATGTCTTCGAAGACAAAAATTTTCAGATAGATAGCTGGCTGAGAAAATTTTTTTGATAGATAATAGCTGAGCCGAAAAAACCTTTCTGATAGAGATAGATTCGAAAAATTTTTGGGGGGGGGCGGCGGGGGGGGGGGTGTACATAGGGTTAGGGGCTTTGAAAAAAAATTTTTTTTTTTTTTTTTTTTCTTTTATTTTTTAAAAAAAAATATTTGGATTTATTTTTTCAAACTTAAAAAAAAAATTTGATAATTTTTTCTTCTAATTTGCTCTGAAAATTCGTTTTATGGCATCATTTTTTGAAAGTTCAAACCAAATTTTCTTCCCAACTTCTTTGTGTGCTTAGGTACATGTCATTATTTGGTCATTTTGACCGACGTACTCCATATTTTTCGATTTGGATGACTTCTAGAGTCAATTTTTAGCGTTGAAATGACTTAACTGAATTGAAATATCGTTTCAGAAATCGTTTTCTTGCAACTTAGAACATGTTATTCAGTCGGTAGGCCATGATCTCTTGTTGATTGGCGTATGTTATAGGTCTACAATGGAGTTGTGCGATATATTGTTAAACAATTTGAGCGGAGATGTTGGTTAATACCACATCACACGACCGTTTTTCAGATACCCGATAACATGGCCACATGTTAAAACTTGCGTGCTGAGCTAAACTAACGTGTTAAACTTGCGTCTGTCAGTTGCCCGCAACGTGATCGCGAAATCATGGTACGTGTTTTCGATACGATGATTTGAAGAGTGGGCTCTCGCCATGTGGCAGATAGCATAGCTGGTTGAACCTGAAAGTAAGTGTCTTGGGGGGGGGGGCGACCGGGTCGACAGGGGTTGCCGACTTAGCTACAGCAAACAGGAATTTTTGAACACAGTCAAATTTTGGTAATTTTCTAAAGAGGAACCACTAAGAACGGTTCAATATTCAAGTACACGTCGAAAATTGTCCTGTTTTACTGTTGAAAATGCAACTTTCCCTCTATGAAATGGACATAATTTCAATAAAACACGATTTTCGCTCTTATAGTTTCCGGATCGTTCTGAAAATAGTCTAGATGAACTCAGCTCGACGAGACGCTTCGAACAAACCTAACTTGTAAAAAAAATTTTTTTAAAAAATTTTTTTTTATTTAAAAAAAAAATCCGGATTTTTTTCCCCCCAACCTAGGTGTACACCCCCCCGAAATTTTTCTACAATAGCTGCACCCCATGGCCGCCTGGGGGGGTGTCACTGTACCATGACTGACACCCCCACTAAAAAATTTTCGAGCACCCCCCCCACGTGACGACACCCCCCCCCCCTCGAAAATTTGCTTTCGCGGCCTTAGCGGTACTGCCCCCCGGTACCGTGGGCCAGGTTGGAAATTTTTCGAGGGGGGGGGGGGGGGGAGACGCGCGAGAGAGAGACACCGACGCAAAAAGTGAGGGGGGACCAACCTGTGGTAACGTTTTTTTTTTTTTTTTTCACCGTGGAGCGGGAGGGTGGGGCGGCAGCAGGGGGGGTGCGGGGGAGAGAGAGGTGGGGGGGTTCCGCCCCCCTCAGCCGTTGGTTTTGACCGTGCACGGAAACGGATGCCCGTATTTGCCCCCTCCCCCACTACCTCGGCATTGTGTACTGAGACTCCCCCCCAGCCCCACCCCCTCCGCGAGAACACGGGATCACACCGCACCCCCCCCCTCACGGTGGTCAATCTTAACTCAATTTTTCCAAAAATACCGTAATTTTTGCATTTTTCTTGACGTTTGTGTCTGTCCCTGCATAGATTTTGTTGTTTCTGACCAAACAAGCAGCTTGTTTGCACAAAATATTCTGTATTTTACAAAAATTTCTTGTGTTTTCCAAAGACGAGAACCTGGTATTCCACCCGTGCGATTTTTTTTTTTTCCCCCTCACGAAATTTTTCTCACAGTGCACCCCCCCCCTCAAGAAAATTTGCTGCC
>JASANC010004785.1:0-31560 GCA_030248135.1 Theristus sp. LFF4_11
TTTTGAAGGAAGCAGCATTTTGCTAGTGTCATCACACAAAACGTGCCACTTTAAAGTGTTTTTATTCATTTATACAATGCATTACTTCGACGTTCTTTTTTTCGTTTTTCAAAAACCACTTTTTCAGAAATTTGCTTGTGCACTGTTCTAAACATGCACCTGTATAGAATTACAACAACCACACTTTTGCACGCAACATGATTTTGTTGAGTTATACCATTTGGACGATTTTGTTGAGTACAGTCGAACTCTAAATTATAGGGAATCAGCTGATTGGTTGGTGGTCGCGTGATGCGTGTTTTCCGGACAATCATTGCTGTGGGGCGGAGTTTGGATTGCACAGAAAGCATGCATTCCCCGTAATCACCAACGAATCAATTGATTCCCCTATAATTTTAGAGTTCGATTGTAAGTTGTTGGACAGGCGTTCTGCAGTGTTGTATGACATCAATTTATGTTTTTTTAATCGTCACATTTTCATGACATTGTTTATTTTCTGTTGGGCAGCGGACGGAAGTTCGGAGTTTTATAGAAAGTGGTCAGTCACGGACTTTGTGTGCACACACAGTCAGACTGCAGTTCCAAAATGAAAAAAAGTTGTAAGACGCATATGGCCACAGAACACTCAAGGACTCAACTCATCACTCAGCACTCGACATTTTTTATTCTCTTCCACGCTGTGAGTGTGCCGTGAGAAAGCAACCAAGGTGCCTGTGTTTAAATTGCTCTGCTATTTTAAAAAAAATCAAAGAAATAAAATTCATAAACCTTACTATTTTGTCTTACTACATTTAATATTCCATTGGATAGGTAAATGACGTGACATATGAAACGTATGAAATAGCGACAGCGTGGAAGAGAATAAAAATGTCGAGTGTTGAGTGATGAGTTGAGTCCTTGAGTGTTCTGTGGCCATATGCGTCTTACAACTTTTTTTCATTTTGAACTGCAGTCTGACTGTGTGTGCACAAAGTCCGTGACTGACCACTTTCTATAAAACTCCGAACTTCCGTCCGCTGCCCAACAGAAAATAAACAATGTCATGAAAATGTGACGATTAAAAAAAAATAATTTGATGCAAAACAACAGGGCGGACGCCTGTCCCACTACTTATAGTAGTTAATTAAATTAAAGTGGATAATTGATTCGTTGGTGATTACGGGGAATGCATGCTTTCTGTGCAATCCAAACTCCGCTCCCACAGCAATGATTGCCCGGAAAACACGCATCACGCGAATACAAACCAATCAGCTGATTCCCTATAATTTAGAGTTCGACTGTACTCAACAAAATCGTCCAAATGGTATAACTCAACAAAATCATGTTGCGTGCAAAAGTGTGGTTGTTGTAAATTTATACAGGTGCATGTTTAGAACAGTGCACAAGCAAATTTCTGAAAAAGTGGTTTTGAAAACGAAAAAAGAACGTCGAAGTAATGCATTGTATAAATGAATAAAAACACTTTAAAGTGGCACGTTTTGTGTGATGACACTAGCAAAATGCTGCTTCCTTCAAAAAAACGTTACAAGGAAATGAAGAACAAGAAAAATGAGCAAAAAACTGTAAAACAAAAGACCAATGACAAACCCATATCCATCCACGCAAACCTTTCAACAATAAAATGAACATGTGAGTCGCTTGTTTTGTTTTATTGTAAACGCCCGTCGTCCGTTAAATTTCAGCTTACAGAAGAAAGGTGACATGTGGATTATTGTTTGTAATATCAATTTTTTAAGTTCTGCGACTGAATGCGTGGGCAGACGTGAAAAGGAAAGTAGTTTTAATCTTTATGTGGCAATTCAAAGTCGCCTAAGTGACTCAGCCCTACGTAGGGGACTCGGATCACATTACCAATTTCAAATTCATCCCGCGTCCTGCATGCAACTGTTTACCTATCTATGGGCGCATTGAGTAAAACTAATAAAAGATCACAATAAACTTTGGAAAATTGTACCTGTACAACACAGCATGTTCGAAAACACAAATGGGATATCTGAATTTACATGTTATTGTGGATTTATTCAAATGTGTCCGGACTAAAACGACGTCATTTGCTTTAAAAACGTCCGTTTGTCAAAGTACAGGCACTAAAATGTCAGTTTGATGTGACTGATTCGACATTCACCATTTGTTTACGAGAAGAAATCGGCTAAACGGAAAGTCTGGTTTGTTGTGAACGGCAAGCGCATGTTTGGCGGCGCATGACGTCATTTCAGTTGGACACGTTTGAAAAATAGGTCATACATGATTGTAAACGATTTCATGCCATCAAACTCTTGCAGCGTCGCCGCTTTTTCGGCACTCCATCCTCGCTCTCTTCTTGATCAACGCTCAGCGAACCTTCCATCGGGCCTTCTTTCGCGCATTGTGTCTTCGCGGTGCAACGGTTTGCTTTGCCCATGTTTGGCGCCAACATTGCTTCCTCTTCTGCCGCGATTGTCTCGATGTCGTCACCGCTTTCACGCTCATCAACGATTGGTGTCTGCAGAGTCGCCTGAACTGATTTGAACTGAATTGTTTTGATTTAGTGCGTTTCCGCATTAAAATTGTGCTGCAGTATAGAATGTCAAAAATAGTTTTTCCTGTCGAGTTATAGCGGAACAGGCCGTTGTTCCATCGACAGCGCATCTTTGTCATTTCATCACTTCTCTAACTAAACTCGGCTTGTTCTTTGCCATCTGGAGGAGCATTGTATATTAACTCTAAGAAGTCCTTTGGCATCCAACCAAATTCAAAAGATATCGAATGCATGCAAACCTGATGCACTTGTAAGTTTTCAAGCAAAATTGACAGTCATCGATATTACAGTCAATCTCGCTAATATATGCAACTACCTGATTGGTCATAGCAACTCTCAGCGTTAATTGGTTAATCATGAGGTGTTCTCAGCGCTGATTGGTTGGTCATCACGTCATGTTCGCGTCATGTTGCATATATTTTCCAGATGGACTGTAAAACAAGCCTGAAAAGCCTCAAGCACCTTTGCGTTCAGTTTCGCGTTCTCGCGCGTCATCGCTCTGCCGACCGCGTAGCGTGTGCCCGGCAGCACCAGCAAACCAGTGAACAGCGGCGTCGGCTGGCACGAGCCGATCGTGTAGCGCCGAACGACGCTGCTCTTGTTGTTCATCATGACGCCGTTCGTCGCGCGCGACGGTCCCGGCACGTTAGCAGCGGCCGCCACATCAAGCCGCTCATCATCCGCATCAGTCAGCATCAACACCGGCTGCGACAGGCGACGACGCTCGTGAGCGCACGTCGCAATGTAGCGCACGTGCAGTTCCTGGCGTATTTCGCAATGAAAAAAATGAGAGAAATAATGCTGATGTGTTGTTGCTTTGTCGTCACCGCTCGTGGCCTGGTGGTAGTGCGTTAGACTGCAGTCTGTGCGCTCGGCGGATCGAGCCCCGCCGAGGGGTGTGACAAACGAAAACTCGATGGGCGCCCTACGCAATGGCGTTCTGTACTCTTCTCTGGGTTAGCCCTGGCTAAAAACATATCGCCTAAAAACCAATCTGTGGAACCCGTGTAGACCACGGGTAGACGCCTAATCTTCATGTGGCAACTCAAAGTCGCCTCAAGTGACTCGGCCCTATTTAGTGGGCTCGGATCACTTTGCCAATGTTGAATTCCCGCCTCATGCATGAAACTGTTTACTAATCTATGCGCGCATTGAGTTTCGGGACCAAAATAGAGCATCATACTAACGTGCAACCGCTGCAGGCCACCAGCGACCACGCTGAGCGCCTGTATCTGCGAGTCCTCCGACCCGTCGGTCGGTACCACGCCGCAGCTCCGGAACGAGCTCTGAATCGCCTGAGCAAAAATTTGGCACGCACTTGGCAACCAAAAAAAGGCACAATCTTCGAAGCGTACAAAACTGATCATTTCTTGTCGACAACAAAGAAACAATAAATCTTTGAAAAAAACCAGAACACCGGCACCAATACGGACGAACAAGTTTTATTTTGGTTTTGTGTGGCAGAATTTTTTTCCCAATATTTGAAGCACGCCCCCCACCGATTCCGGAAACCCGAAGGTACCAAACTCCGGTGGGATTGGGGAATGTGGAACCCGTGGAACCAATACCCTCGCCACGTGAGGGGGACAGCCGCTAAGCGCCGCTCTGTTTCCTAAGATCACTGGTGCCCCCCCCCCGGAATTCAGAGTTGAAAATTCAGAGTTTGCAAATTTCCAAAACATCATGAGGCAACAGCGTTGTTCTTTGCAAAAAAAGTGTGCGCTGATTTACGTCCGCTTTGACGACGTCCCACGCAGCGATCACCAGCAACACGCAGCTCTCCCAGTCGATCTGCCGGCGGCATTCGCCGCTCGCGTCGTGGTGTTCATCCTGCCAGATGGCCACTTGCCGCTGGAGCTCGTTTGCGAACGGCTGACAAGAAAAATGTATGACCTATTTTTTAAAAACGTGTCCACTGAAATGACGTCATAGTTGTGTTGGCGTGTTCACCGTTTCGGGAACTTTAATGGCTTTCTCGATTCTGTTCAGATTTCTGTATCCAGTGGTGGGAAGCTGGGAAGCTGGGCTGTTTGGTACAACCGCACGATGCTGGGTCCTGTGTGGTGTTAGTTGCAACTATAACACATTGCAGATTGACGCAATGCATTTGAGGCAACAATTAAACCTACACCACGATATAACACCCTGCATATGTTTTGTACACAGCGACACGTCACAACATATCCCGCATAAACGTATGGTGTACACGAAGTTCGCAGTTTGCGGTTTCGCCAGGTAGACGCATACCGCAGTGGCCCCTGGCTCGTCAGTGCGACGGTCACCAGGCAGAACTGCCGAAGGTGTTTTACCACAGACAGATCTTATAGTCTGGGTAAAACATCAGCGAACCTAGAAAGCACGGTGTGTTCGTTTACCACGGTCTATAAAAAGCCACACAACGTCGGCAGCCAAAAGCCGCGTTCTACTCCTAGTTGGACTCTTAGGGCGCATTCATGTTGCAGTATTTAGTGACCGCACAGCTGCGCGGGCACTAAATACTGCAACATGAATGCGCCCTTAGGCTAAAAACTGTGGCATTTAGGTGAGACCGCGCTGGAAAAACGAAACAACACGCGTTTATCGATAACAGAACATAGCGCATATCAAAAGTGCCACCCGTTGCGCGACCTTCTGCCAACAAACATCATTCTGTTGAGCGTTGTCGGCCAGCGTGTTCGGCTGTCCGACCAGTTCAATGTCCCTCGATCGTAACGCCTGGCGCATTCGCGCGCAGCCGCCGCGGCGTTCATTGTCATCATCATCATCACCGTCGTCGTTGTGCAACAGCAGCCAGAGGCGTTTACGCATCGGCGCTCGTTCGCTCGGCGCCCAGCAGCGCTCCACCCACTTGCGCAGTATCAACTCGGACAACCAGTCGGCTGTATTGGCAAGGAGAAAATTGTTTTTGTTTGTTTGTTTGTTTGTTTGTTTGTTTGTTGCCGTCACGGATGGGCAGAGTCAGATTGCGACACCGAAATCGCCGCGGTTCCCCACTTCGAGGAAGCGCCAACGTCGGCACCGCAAAGATAAAAAATTTGCGCACACGCTGTCAAACTCGGAATCCGTTTGATTTGTGGACTGAGTTTTTGAATTTGCCGCGTATTTTGGAGTGCTCATCCAAGACCAACCAGCCGGAAAGCACAAATTGCATGTCTATTCAGAGAGTATGACTGTGCAGAGAGATTGTTGTTATGTGCGCAGTGGCACTGTGCGTTTCTAAAAAGGTTAAAATGTTTTCAGTGCACCTTTTTGTGAAATCAAGACAATTTTTCTGCATATTGAAAACGCTTACTTGTGTAAAACAAGTCGACCTGTTTACGATCGTACTTCGCGATCTCCGGTATCGGTGTCATCTGGAACATGCCAAAGATCATTCCAAAATGCGTGCTAAAGTTCAAGGCACATCAGAAATGCATGCATGCAAAAATTTCCAATTACTTGATTGATGATTATGAACGGTTTCATTTTGTCGCCCGCCGCGTTTGCGCCCAACAGAACTGAGAAGCTCTTTTCATCGAAGCCAGCGATTCGAATTCGCTTTCCATTTGGGCTGATCGATCGACCGTCTCGCAGTGTAATGGCGCCGGGAAATACAGCTAAAGAATTTAAAAAAAAACACACAATCTCGGCAACAATTTCTGTCTTTCTTTGCAAACGATGGTGTTTTTTTTTGTTTCGCCATATTGTAGAGTGTAAAGTGTGTCCATTTTGAAACCTTTGCCGAATTGATTACGTCACACACCGTGCGCTTTTTCGTTCGTCGCTTTTTTGAAGCCCACTGACGCCTGTGCACGTTCACACACACAATCAACACCGCCTGGTTACCTCTGTGTTTTTCTTGCGACGACAATAATTCCCCCGGCATATATCATCAAAAAAATGCAAACAAATAAAAAAAAATAAGGTGAAAACTTGCAAAAAAACCCAAAAAACTCGCACCAGTTTCATCTACCGATATAATGCGACGACGGTCGGCGACGTCGTGCAGGTTGAGGCCGGAGCGGTCGAACAGTTTTCGCATCTTCATCACGTGCTGCACGATCGTGAACGCCTGCGCATGCAGGAAATGCGTTAGCAAATGTATTAATAGCAACAGTGATCAGTTAGCGAAAACAGTAACGTCAAACAGGCAAACGCACTGGCACATATACATTACACGTCCACAGTGATTATTTGGCCGTCACGTCATAAACGACGCTATTAAAGGTGAATAAATACACGATTCAAGTTTTTTTAACTGTCGACAGAAAAACTATGATTCAATAAAAAAATCCTCTTTGGAACTCCGGAAACTTCGGAATGCGACCTCATTTTTTAAACTGACATTATTCACATCATGGATCAGTTCGTCAGCGGGCGGTATTATTTTCGTTTTCCGGGGTACCTCAAAGTCAAAGAAAATAGTAATAATAGCTTTTAAAAGAAAAAACAATGATTTGCGTATTTGTCAAGAATTGCATTCTTGCATTCTTGTCGCCAAACATCAATTCAAATGCCCGCCAGGTTATTAAAACTTAAAAAATTTTTAAATGAACAAATTGTATTGTATTATTAAGGTGCATAATAAAATGGCTATGTGCCCAGGTTTTGGTGGACTCGAAACCGGATTTCCTTTACACTTACAATGAAGTGTACAATACAAACTTACTTACAATACTTTACAATGAATAAATTCAATTTCCATCACCAAACCACGGACCGTATGATTTTGTTTCTCCCATTTCGCCGTCGTCTCCACTTGATCCGAAGGCTCCGTGGCCGCTTCGGCTGCAGGGTTCATGCGCATGATTTTCAACTTCGGTTGTTCGTCCTCCGCACCTTCTTCCTGATCGCTGTGGTCGGCAGTCATTTCGACCATCAAATCGCTCGAATCCGATGATTCGATGTCCATCTTTTTTCACCACAGCACGTTTTGTTGGCGTGTCTATCAACAAAAAAAAGAAACAGACAAAAGAAGCGAAGCGTATGCTGCTTTCCTGCACAAATGCACGGAATATCAGGTGCCTGTTTATTAATAGCACTAATTGTAAACACTTTTAATGAATTTTTATATGTTCGTCAGCAAAGCAAAACGCAGAGCGGCCGCAATGAGAGTGGAGAGTGGAGAGAGAGACCACGCAAGGGCACACTGAGCAACCCTTTTGCGTGGCTTCATGTTTCACGTCTCAGAATTACAATCTCCTTGACAATATCATTAATAATGGGCGAAAGACCGTGTTGTGATCTTATTAAAAAGCCAGAAAACGCCGGCAATTAAAAAATATACCGTTAGTACATGTGCAACGATTGACTTTGACCGATAATAAAACAAGATCTCGATTAATGCAATATTCTTGTGGATATGCAGTACCATGTGCAGTCTAACTCAATAGCATATCCAGCTAGCTGATTGGTTGGAAGTCACGATATGCAAGCCGACCGCCGCAATTCTCAGCAATTCGTGCACAGAAATGATGCACAGAAGAAACGTGCACAGATGCACGTGCATGCATCAACCAATCAGCTAGCTGGATATGTTATTGAGTTCGACTGCACTTATTTGTTTTTATATTATCTTTTCATACGTCTATTCTCCCGCGCTGTGTCTGCGCCGCCCGTTGTTTTGTTTCTCATTAAGCGAGTGAACAAAAAAGTGAAATCAGAAAATTGAAAAGTTGAGTCAAGCAATTGGAACGCTGTGCATTTGCGTGGGAATGAATCTTGTTTTATCTCTGATTGAATATCCGTAAGAATAATTTTTTTGTAGTTTTTCGTTAAGTTTTCAAAAACTCCTAAAAATTCATTTCAATTTTTTAAAAATTCCAAAAATTTGATAAAACTGATGTTCAGAATTTCAAAGTTGCACGAGCCATATGGAACAGCCGACGGCGCAAAAAAGCGGCAAGACTGCAAAAGCACAACAAAATGTTTCGGTGTCCTGGCTGGATTTAAAAGTTTTGCACAGAAAAACACGGTTGACTTTATTTGATTTTGTGAGCATTACGGTATATGGAGCATCATGCTTTTAAAAGTGTTGATTGAATTCCCACACGGGAATACTGTCAGCCACCACTATTCGTTTGCAATTGTCTATCAGCGTTTCAGAACCAGATTTTCAGCAATTCTTTTAGCAGTGTCTTTTTTGTTCCTTTTAACACTGCTTGTTTGTTCGTTACTGCAAAAAAAAAACTATTCAGCAAAACGTTTTCTTTCAGCTCTCTTATGATTCCGCCGTACTTCGATTCTCATTCTGTTGGGCTTGGTTTTGGCTTCTTCTGCATGAGAGAGATGCGAGAGTCGCGAAAACGAGTTTTGGTTTGTTTCCTGCGTCTGAAACTGAATACAAAGTCGTCGTTCGTTGCGGTTTGTTATGCAGCTAGAAAATTCTAATTTTTTTCGTCGTCGTTCTTGCGAAAACATGACTCCTATTTAATGACAAACATGCATGTTATCTTGTTTTTTTCTGTTTGCTGCCCTATATAATGTGTTGGAAAACATTTTTTTGAAACATGATAATGGATTTCATCTTGACACACGATGTTTTTTGTTTCATAACACAAGCAGTACCTACCTATTTTTTATGGGGACGTAAACATTTCTAACCACAAATTTTGCTTCTACCGTTGCCTTGCTGACGATTGCAATACAGATTGATAAAAATCCGAGTCACAATATCGATGGGTGCAGTCCTAATCATATGCAATTTTAATTACTCTTGTTTGTTAATTTTTTCCAATAATTAAATCTGAAAATTTAAATTGCCACGCAATTTTTCGCATACCTGAGTGCAAAGTGAGTCTCGTAACCAAAAGAAAGCTCATTACATGTGATTCAGCACCGTGCATATTATTCTTGTGTTTTTTGTGTACTGAAGT
This sequence comes from Theristus sp. LFF4_11, assembly GCA_030248135.1. NCBI lineage: Eukaryota > Metazoa > Nematoda > Chromadorea > Monhysterida > Xyalidae > Theristus > Theristus sp. LFF4_11. The sequence continues at coordinate 9,373 of JASANC010004785.1, forward strand.
CGTTTAATCAAAGCGCTTGTCTTCTCGTCTTGTCTGTTACTTTTCTTTCACTCCAGCACCATTGGTTTTGTTATTATGACATGCGCTTGATGATACTGCGCGGTTGGTTGAATATAAAAACATACAAACGAAAATCCGGACAGCCTGTTTTGTTCACTGTTCCTGTTTGGGTTTCCGTTTGTACAGGGTGTGATCAAATAAAAACATCAAAAGGGAAAACGGCTAGTATTAGAACTGCAGCAAACTGTTTGAACTGAAAGTTACAGCCATGAAAGAATCATAATTGACACATGTATATAGTATTTGTTGTGATAAAATTTCAGTTGAAACGGTCAACGCTATCAGACGCAGCGTAACAGACAATTGGATCTTTCGATTTCGCGCACGTGGTGTGCAGAGGCTGTTCTGCGCCACATGTAAAATGCTTGATTGAATGCTTTAGGATCTTTATGAACCGCTTGTTTTTTGCAGCGTTGATCGTTTCAGCGGAAATTTGAACACTACACAAGTTGCATTTGTATTTCTTTCACGGCTGGCTGTAAGTTTCACCTCAAGAGGTTGCTTCAATTCTCAGTATCAGCCGTTTTCTTTATTGACGCTTTTTTTATGACCCTGCATTTGTTTGAATACATTATACGCGCTAGAATGTTTCAGGCAGTAAGCTGTTTTAGCTTCACTGTGATGCTTGTTTGCAACCCTAGCCGCGAAGTAATATGCGACCTATCTACTTATCTTTGACTGCACATGTGAAACTACAAAGCTATGTGACTAGCTCATTGTTGTTCGAAACTTTAATCAAAAAATGTCTCCCGGAAGATGGTCTCGTTTTTTTACAATAAAAAAACAGTTCGTTTTGGCTGACTGAATATGGCAGATACAGTATAGGGTCTCGACACGATTCTGCAGATGTTCATGTGCACAAACAGACGAGTGATACTGTATACCGTAAAGTCTATATACCATATAAGGTTCCTCCCAAAAATAAGACCTCCACCTAAAAGTGAGACCTCCTCCCACTTATAAGGTTGTCACACAAAATTCCACTTTTTTTCAGAAATGTTTGATTTTCAAATTTATATAAGGAGACCTTATATGCAAGATTTTACGGTATATTCTTCATTCCGCACTTCATTGACAATTAAGAATGTTTGCAGTCGGTAAAACAGCGAGCTCGTTTATATCCTGTTAGGCGTTTCAGACGAGTTCGGTATTGCGCGGTTGTACATGTTCCTGCAACTTGCCACGGCGTCACATGCCAGGTGAGCAGTATTAATCAAAAATAGAAAAAGCGCGTCAAAGGTTCTTGTACTAGCAATTTGTCATGTTGATATTATCATGCCCATTCGCGAGCGGAGCGGAGCGGAGCGGACAGCGGATGCAGGCATAATATGGCCCGTCAGTCGCTCGCGCTAAAATTTCAAACTTACTTTGCCTCGCTCTGTGAACATAAATGGAGCTGAGATTTTTTTCTGCGGCACACAGGCAGACAATCCACAGATACACTGTGTGCACCAGAAATTTTTTCGTGGTGATCTTCTACACACGCTGTGTGCGCAAAACATCGATTCTGAATTCGCTGTTTCTTATTCTTGTTTACCCCTTTTTTTCGGTCATGTCATAAAATATGTGTACGCAGTTTCAGTGATACTTAGAAAATTCTGACGGTTATGATAAAAACATTTTCTAGGGTAAAAATCTTCGGGATTTTCAAACTTCGCATTTATTTTTTTCTCCGATGCTTCCCAAGGCTCAAAATTTAGCTTGTTTGTACAAAATTACGAAAAATGCTTATTTTGAAGTGTATTTCCAATTTCTGCGCGTGAAACAAACGGTTATTTGACAAATAAAACAATTTCTAGGGGTAACCAACAACGGAGAGTTTGAATTTGACCTTTATTTTTTGAAAAAGTAAAAAGAATAGCAGTTAAATAACCAAAGTCGTGACGATTTCGGGCGAATCGGCCGTGGAAATCGGCGAAATCGGTCCAAAAACAAAAAATGAGAAACTGGTGTAGTCCGGGGTAATTCAATGCGCTGATCACGAATTTTGGGTTAGTTTTCTTATGTGAGCAATTCTAGATACTGAATCGTGACGATTTCGGACGAATCGGCCGTGAAAATTGGCGAAATCGGTCCAAAAACAAAAAAATGAGAAACTGGTGTAGTCCGGGGTAATTCAATACGCTGATCACGGATTTTGGGTTAGTTTTCTTTTGTGAGCAATTCTAGGTACTGAATCGTGACGATTTCGGGCGAATCGGCCGTGGAAATTGGCGAAATCGGTCCAAAAACAAAAAATGAGAAACTGGTGTTTTCCAGGGTAATTCAATGCGCTGATCACGGATTTTGGGTTAGTTTTCTTATGTGAGCAACTCTAGATACTGAATCGTGACGATTTCGGGCGAATCGGCAGTGGAAATTGGCGAAATCGGTCTAAGGACAAAAAAATGAGAAACTGGTGTAGTCCGGAGTAATTCAATGCGCTGATCACGGATTTTGGGTTAGTTTTCTTATGTGAGCAACTCTAGATACTGAATCGTGACGATTTCGGGCGAATCGGCCGTGGAAATTGGCGAAATCGGTCCAAAAACAAAAAATGAGAAACTGGTGTTTTCCAGGGTAATTCAATGCGCTGATCACGGATTTTGGGTTAGTTTTCTTATGTGAGCAACTCTAGATACTGAATCGTGACGATTTCGGGCGAATCGGCCGTGGAAATTGGCGAAATCGGTCCAAAAACAAAAAATGAGAAACTGGTGTAGTCCGGGGTAATTCAATACGCTGATCACGGATTTTGGGTTAGTTTTCTTTTGTGAGCAACTCTAGGTACTGAATCGTGACGATTTCGGGCGAATCGGCCGTGGAAATTGGCGAAATCGGTCCAAAAACAAAAAATGAGAAACTGGTGTTTTCCAGGGTAATTCAATGCGCTGATCACGGATTTTGGGTTAGTTTTCTTATGTGAGCAACTCTAGATACTGAATCGTGACGATTTCGGGCGAATCGGCCGTGGAAATTGGCGAAATCGGTCTAAAGACAAAAAAATGAGAAACTGGTGTAGTCCGGAGTAATTCAATGCGCTGATCACGGATTTTGGGTTAGTTTTCTTATGTGAGCAACTCTAGATACTGAATCGTGACGATTTCGGGCGAATCGGCCGTGGAAATTGGCGAAATCGGTCCAAAAACAAAAAATGAGAAACTGGTGTTTTCCAGGGTAATTCAATGCGCTAATCACGGATTTTGGGTTAGTTTTCTTATGTGAGCAACTCTAGATACTGAATCGTGACGATTTCGGGCGAATCGGCCGTGGAAATTGGCGAAATCGGTCTAAAGACAAAAAATGAGAAACTGGTGTAGTCCGGGGTAATTCAATGCGCTGATCACGGATTTTGGGTTAGTTTTCTTATGTGAGCAACTCTAGATACTGAATCGTGACGATTTCGGGCGAATCGGCCGTGGAAATTGGCGAAATCGGTCCATAAACAAAAAATGAGAAACTGGTGTTTTCCAGGGTAATTCAATGCGCTGATCACGGATTTTGGGTTAGTTTTCTTATGTGAGCAACTCTAGATACTGAATCGTGACGATTTCGGGCGAATCGGCCGTGGAATTTAGCGAAACCGGTCCAGAAATGAAAAACAAGAAAACAGTGTTTTCCATGGTAATTCATTGCGCCAATCACGGCTTTTGGGTCAGTTTTCTTGTGTGAGCAATTCTAGGTACTGAATCGTGACGATTTTGGGCGAATCGGCCGTAGAAATAGCATAGGCGGAATTGGCCTAAAAAACGAAAAATGAAAAACCTGAGTCGAATTGTGATTTTGGTCCGACCTTCGGGGCTTATGTAAAAGTCAGAATATTATCTAAAAATGCGGGAGACGCATATAAAAGGAGGAATATGGCCTTGTGTAAGCAGTGAAAGACTTGGCTCGACAATGCTTTTCAAGTCTCTGAGGTGGTACACACGGATACAAGTACATAAGAGTCATATTTTTGCGCCGCGTTTGTTTGTTTTTCCGGAAACCCGAAGGTACCAAACTCCGGTGGGATTGGGGAATGGACGGCTCACCATCCCGTGGAACCAATACCCAATACCGATCGCCACGTGAGGGGGACAGCCTCTAAGCCCCGCTCTGTCCTGGGGGCACCAGTGATCTTAGCCCGATTTCGGTTTCGGTGGCCTGCGGTCGCTATATCCCCGGAGGGCGGCGAATCCGAAACTTTCGTTTTCGTTTTGCTGAAAAGCGTAAAACTTTGAAGTTATTTTTTGTCCTCTTCGATTAATCTAAAATCACGCCATGTGCGAAATTCTGTAAATTCTGTGCAAAAACAGAAAAATCAGAGATTGCAAAACATTGTTGCATGTAGCTTTTTTGTTGTTGTTAACGTCCGCACCGCTGTGTACACACCAGCACCAGTGACAAAAAGGAGTTGTCTGCCGTTGATTTTCACCTTTTTTACCGGTGTCAACTTCAACTAGTGTGGCAGGATAAACCGTCTGTCCCATGAGTCATTGCCTTTGCCACAGGAGACCTTGCGTTCCGCAATGCTTCTGCGATACAATTTGTCCTGGACAAACCAGTGTCAGCGAGCTAAAGTCTGATTGTTATTTTAGTAGTTTTAGTGGTCGCTAAATGCCCGAAATCCGCAAATGTGAAAGTTTCATTTGTCTACAATACAAAGTACGAGGGTTGCCATGTGCAACCGAAATCATAAATAAACGGCGCAAAAATATGGCTCTTATGTACTTGTATCCGTGTGTACCACCTCAGAGACTTGAAAAGCGTTGTCGAGCCAAGTCTTTCACTGCTTACACAAGGCCATATTCCTCCTTTTATATGCGTCTCCCGCATTTTTAGATACACGTGCATGAATGATGTAATATCTATACATATACGTACGTACGTAGTTGTTCATGTATTTGTAATTTCCACATGCATTTTATATATCGTGGAGTGGTCAGTTTTCGTTTTTCACGTTTTCTTTTTTGTTGTCACCACGTTTTTTCGAGTCAGAAGAACACTTTCATGTGTACAACAGCCTAACCAACACTACCATTTAAAAAATCGTTTTCAGTGTTGTACATCAGATCACTCAAGCAACAAATGCCAGGATACTGTAAAGTCTTGCATATAAGGTCTCCTTATATAAATTTGTAAATCAAAAATTCCTGGAAAAAATGGAATTTTGTGTGACAGCCTTACAAGTGGGAGGCGGAGGTCTTACAAAGCGAAGATTAGGAAGTTCGGCCGTATAAACAAGGTGGAATTACGACCAAGTCAAAATTTTAATTTTTTGGTTTCCCGCCGTGTGACACTCCGCCCACGTTTTTGGGTGGGGGTCTTATAAGTGGGAGCAACCTTATATGCAAGACTTTACGGTAGCAGGGAATTCAAAGGGGATATTTTGCAAGCAATAATCGCGTCACGCATTTTTTCAACACAAGATTGCGATTGCCGGACAAGAACCTAATTGGTAGTTAGTCACGAATCAACTAAAACTCGAACATCAATCGCAACAAAAAAGTCCTCAATGACTGCAACGATAAACCGTTCAAAATGCATCGAATATTGCACAGCAGCGAATTGTTACTGCTGATTTCAACAACACTGCTGATTTTCGTTGCGGTTCGAAGCAATAACGAACGTGACGCTGTTGAAACGGGCAGAAAATACAGGTAATAACTCTGCCCTGAGCTTTCTGTGCACTAAGCCTGCTCTTCGATTTGGTTGTTAAACCTAACAGTCGACACTGACATCAGGTAAGATTTTTTTCAGGCCAGATACGAAAAACATGACATACCGTTTTTCATCAAAGATCTTTTCAATCGAAAACACAATATATCTGACATTACATGAGCCGATATAAAAACGCCAGCCAGAGTTTTTATTGTAGCAAGGTTGTTTCCCATAGTACTGAGTTAATGCCTACAATTTTCCAATGAACTTTTACAACAACACAAGAACGGACGTTAGTCAAACAAGTTGTGTAGCCAGTGATCGAAGTTTTCTTCAACGAACGACTTGTTGCCAAGACACTTTCTATTTTTGCAGGTATTTCGTGTCCACCTATGGCATCGTGTTTGGCCCGGCCGCACGCACGAGCAGTTCACATGTGTCGAATAAAAACATGGATCGGTTAACCGAGAATTCCGCCGATCAACTGCCAGTGCTGTCGTCGAACAATTATTCCGATCCGATCGTTGATATTTTGATCGCAAATCCTGCGTGATTCGCAGTAGTCAAAGTGTCGCCCTTTGTTTCGGAACGCTATTCAAAATTATGTACAGTATGGCCGAATAAATGAGGCAGTCCATCAAGGCGGGATCAGCCGCAGATTAGGAGTTGTCTTTTTCAAAAAAGCCAACGTAATTCCCAATCATATGTACAAGGGATAAAGAATGAACAGAATAGTGCGGATAATCCATTAGTTTAAAAAAAACGCGTCAAATTTTTCTGAACGTCTTTTTTCTTTCATTCAAAATTCGCGCGCTCCTTGCACCCTGAAAAAAGCTGCCATGTTTAACCGGCCATACCGTACGCCCGATCAAACTCATCGGCTCGTCAACACGGTGTTGTTTGTTTATTTGTTACAAAAATCCGGCTCTGATAACAACATAAAGAATACGAACAGTTTTTTAGGTCCATCCAGGTCATATCAGTCATTGCTTTAGAATGCGCTAAGATGAGGTGATTCGGAAATTTGAAAAAAACATGCCGTCATGTGCACTATTGGTTTCATTCACTTGACTTTGTTGGATCTCTCCTGAGCAAAATTCAAAAAATGGAAACCCTGATCATTCCTGATTGGTCCAACCAAAGCTTTATTCCAGCTGAGTCACGTGGCGGGCCACTGTTTGGTCGTTTTTTAGTTTTTTAGCTGAGCTACAATGAATAGCAGCACTTGAGCTATGATCTTTTATTTTTGTTTCGAGACTCACTGCGCTCATAGATGGTAATCATGCATGACGCGGCTATTCAAAATTGGCAAAGTGATCCAAGTACCCTCAATACGACCGAGTCCCTTCAGCGATTTTGAATTGCCACACAAAGATTGAAACTATAGTTTCCTTTCACGCCTGCAAACCCAGTGAGTCGCAGAACCCAAAAAATTCACAATACCAATACCTGATATTTTTTCACGGTTTTTTTCCTGAAAATATGAACTACAAACACGGTAATGATCACAACCAACCATCCGGAAAAGAAAACACAAGAAGTATCAGAATCAGTAGATTAGAACCGCAATGAACAGCGACTTGCACGTTCAAGATTTTTTGGGAAGCCATTGGAATACGCGAGTACTGCTGGCTGATACAACAACTGTGCCATGTCAACACATCAAGCATACTTGTCTTGCGTTGACGCAATAAAAAAGCTGCACATGGAGCATTCCAGACAGAGTAAAAAAACTAATCATCGCGCGCCCCGACTGGCTGATCGTTTAACAAAAACGGTTCTTTTCCAATAATATCGGCGGAGGCGACGGTTCTTTCGTGCACTTCGGTTTCTTCATCAGTCTGCTGAGCCTGAAAAAACCCAGCAAACCTGATGTGAAATGTCAGCAATGATCAGCGTCAGTAAATAGACAAAACACGCTCTGGTAACACCTGGTTGGCCGACGAAAAAAATGACACAACATTAATGCAAGAGTTGCAAAGCTAATCAAACACAAACATGAGTGATGTGAGAAGCCATTACTTTAACTGGTGATTGCACCTGTGATGCTGAATGCTTTCCGACCAGGTCCTCCCTGCTCCCTCCCAGGCATTCTGCTGGGACCAGTTTTATAAAGGTTTACTTGTACAGTAGTTCTAGACCAGTGTTACGGCGGAATGAATCCATCATGTTGAAGAGCAGGCATCAGTTTGCGTCAAAACACACAAACAATCAATTATTCAGGGGCTTAGTGGTGTAGAATAATTGAACCACAAACGTTTTATAAAATTGGCCACTGGGGCGATATTGATTGACCAACGCATAGTACGACGGACTACGGAGCGCTGGAAAGACATTTGCAATGCAAGACAACCAAAAATGACTAAATGACCAGAAACTGCTGAAATGAAATGTCTCAAACCTAATCCTAATCACCTCACGATGAATAATGCCGCAAACAAGCACAACCCATGAAGCACCATTTACCAAAGTTCTTGTGCAAAGTCGAAACGCACTCTGCTCGAAACGCAGTAACGTTGCACAGACGTTACAAGCAAACACACACCACACGCTGACGCGCGCGCGCGCTGTTGCAACATCGCACGTATGCGTTAAGCTGCATTCATGAAGCAGTATTTAGTGACGCGTGGCCGTGCGTCACCAAATACTGTTTCATGAATGCCCGATCGGTGTGTTTGTTGTGCGTCCGCCGTGTGCAACATTACAGCGTTTACAGTCGAGTGCCCTCGGATGTCAGACGGCACCTGCTCACGCGTGTCGGCCACATGACCGCATTTCGGACACTGCTGTATCGCCACCCGGTTGTACTCGGTCGAGTTTCGAATGCGACTGACGAACTCGCCAGTTGGCGTGTTTGACAACGAATTTGGCGTGTTTGCTGTCGTCTGCACGCTCATCATTGTGCCCGCTCGGCTGCAGTCGATCGTCGATGGTGGCGTCGTCATTTTGTCGGCGCCCTGCGTTTGTGGAAACGAACCATATGGACAAAGAGTGCAATACAGTCCACCTGGAAAATATATGCAACATGACGTAATGACGAACCAATCAGCGCTGAGATTTGCTCATGACTAACCAATCAGCTCTGAGAAATGCCATGACTAACCAATCAGTTAGTTGCATATATTAGCGAGAGAGACTGTAGTCATGAAATCGACTTCGACTTAACAGCGCAGCATTCCACCGCTGCGCTCTGCGCACGAGCAGCCTACCATGCAGCATTCATGCGGTTGTACGATTGTTCATGGACTGTGCAACAACGTCACTCTGTTATCCGACAAAGTACACGGTCTACAGTTCAAGAAGGCTTAGTAGTCGAATAGCGCCACACCACCGAGCCCCTGAATGCAAATCAAGAAACATCATTCACAAACTCCGTTGCTGTTTTTCATGCAACAGATTCACCAACGTCTGCTCGTCAACGTCACGCGCGGAAACTATTTGTCGATTCATGAACTTGATACCGGAGCGTCCAGTGATGTAGCACTATTGAACTGTTAAGTGCTATTATCTAACCAAATAAAAAACCAACAAACAATTGGCGTTTCGACCTGAGCACAAGACGCCGAGCAATGGCGGTCTCTTCAGTTGTGCGCATTGCCCAAAAAAAATCAATAAAAAACCGTATTTGAGTAATCTTGAGATTAGAAAATACAACAGAGGCGCAGCGGCATGCCTACCGGCGCCGGTTCGACGGGCGCATGCGCCGGATCATCCGGCTGCTGTTCGTCGTGCTGCTCGAAGTCTTGCTCGACGCCGAAGAACACCGCAGTCGGCGGAAACGTCGAGTAGGACGCCGACGCGCCGCCGGACATGCCGCGCAGGCGAGACGACTGCATACAGAAACGAGACACGAACATCGTCGCCGCAACGGTGTCTTTTGTTGGTGCTCGCACTTTTAGGCGATAGTTTTTCAGCCACGGCTAAACGTACCGAACGCGCATTGAGCAGGGCGCCGATCGAGTTTTCCCTCTGTCATTTAGTGCGTATATACCCGCTCGGCGGGGCTCGATCCCCCGAGTGCACAGACTGTAGTCTAACGCACTACCACCAGGCAACGACGAGTCTTCATATCTTGCACGATGGAACTTCTGTGTGACGTGAGAATAGGCCAATCGGGATCACCGGTAAACCGCTAAAATCAGCAACCCGCTAAACTTATATACAGTCGAACTCGAAATTATAGGAAATCAGCTGATTGGTTGGCGGTCACGTGCATGCTGGCTTTCCGTGTGCAGGCATTGCTGTGGAGTGTCGTCTGTCGTCTTGCACAGAAAGCGTGCATCACGTGATCACCAACCAATCAGCTGATTCCGCATAATTTCGAGTTTGACTATACAGGGTGAACCAAAAAAAAAGGTTCCAATTCTAAAATGCTCTCACTGGCGTGTGCTGAGGTGTTTAGAGCTGAAAATTGGAACACTATTAGAAAACAGTTGGAGGTTTTTCTGACTATTTTTTTTCACGGTATGTTGCCCCTATCACTCACTACAGCAGAATATCTGAAAAACATGAAAAATCGACAAATGTGGTGAAATGCAGAGGGTTAATTTAGCTGTAACAAAGACTAAATGATGAACGTTGGTGACAACCTGAGTGTTCACAACTCAAAAAAAGATGAAAAAACAATATGCACACACAGTAGCTTGGAAATGCCGAATGCTGAATTGCATTTAAACAGTCATTGATCAACCTGATGTTTCACTTCGAGTCTGAGCGTGCGAGAAGACCAGCAATATCAATCACCGGCAGAAATACAATATGTACCAACATTATCGCGCGTTGCGGCGGACGAACACGACGAAACTGGAAACGTCGACGGTGCACGAGCGCCCGCGACGCTCCTGGCAGCGACGTAGGCGTCCGGACGACAGTGCAGCAGATGCACGGCGCGCACGCAGTCGCGTTTGTAGCGAGCCTGAAGCATGAAAAAAATCGTTTCGGTGCATGAAAAAAGGTGAAAATTTGCGGTATTCAGGTTCTGGTGATCGAATTTTCCGAATGCTCGGTTCACAGTCCTCACCAGGCAATCCAGTCTCGAAGCTTCAAATGCTAAGATCCTTGTGCCATTCACTTTCCGAACTGACTGTCAGTGTGCAGTTTTTTTATCGCCCGAATGAGATTTATGAGCCCATCGTTGTTGTACATACCACGAAAGCCAACTATCAAGCAAGCAGAAACGAGATCACACTGGGCAGAGTGAAGGTGCGCGCGCCTTCGCCGGAAGCGGAGCTCCTCGCATCCCCCGGCACGTGTACACACGCTCCCTGGCATTCGCCTCACAGCGGGCGCTAAACTCGTATCGATTTGTCGCGGAGCTCGCAGGAAAAACAGCCACATGACTGCCATGCGGCTCTCGGCGCAATGCCGAACTGACATGAGTTGCAACTTGCAAGCAACACTCGCCAGCCCGCAAAACAACAACGAAATATCACACTGCGTTCGTGCTCGAGGGACATTGCACGCGTATTGAAACAAGAACCGCGTAGAACCAAAGTTTTTGTTCACAATCTTTCTTATGCGCTATGGAACGAGTCGAAAAACGCGACAAAGAAAGAAAGCACTGAATTGCTGTTTTACGGACGCATTGCTCTTCCATGGCGGTCGCTCGATTGGAGGCGTGCGTGAGTCGATGCGAGATTTCGTCGATCTCACTGCTCAGCAGCAGCTTGTCGCGTTCCGTCTTCTCGACGACGTCAAGCAGTCGATCCTCGAGCTCGGCGTTTCTCGTCAGCAGCGCACGATTCTCCCCCAACATTCGATCGAACTCGTTCTTCCACATTGCCAGCTCCTGGATGAATTTCTACGTTATCTCCAGTTAAACTCACAAACTTTGCCAATTTTAAACGTTTTTTTTTCATTTACTAAACAAAAACCACGATTTTGTGTCAAAATAACGTGTTTCATGTGACTTTTCATTATTTTATTTATTTAATTTGTTTGAAGCACGTACCCTTCCCCCCCCCCCCGAGCGACTTCGGAAACTTTTACGGATCTCGAGAAGCGGACGGCTAGGGTTGGCAACGAGAAGAAGCGCCGTTTTTTCGATATTTGATGCGAAATTTTTAATGAGCAATTATTTTTAACGTTTTTTTCGGGTTTTTTTTTCAAATTTTTCAAAAGAATGTTTTTTGTTCTAGTTTTGTAAAATTGTAACCCCGCTACGCTCCGTCCATGAAAAATCAAAACCCCAAAATTGGCAATGTTTCAAATTCAATTACCTTCCGGTGCTGCAGAATTTGATCAGCAGCAGGATCAGGATCGCGATCGACTGTTGTTAAGAACGCTGCATTCGAGACGCTGCAGTTGTTGACGTCGCCATGTCCCTTGCCGCCGTTCATGGTTAGGTACTAGGGTTGCTAAAAAACAAAAATCGGCATTTTTGTTTTTTATATTTTTTTTTTAATTTCAAAAATTAAAGCTGTGCCAAATCAATCAGGGAGTTCGAAGAACCACATTTGATATGCAAGCGCCTCCCGAATGACTCCCTTATGGCGGAAGGTTGGCCTACATAGGGAAAGAAATAATTCGCAAAGCTTCATTATGATATGCACCTAGGGTTAGGGGAAAAAAAATCCGGATTTTTTTTTTTAAATTAAAAAAAAAATTTTTTTTTTAAAAAAAAAATTTTTTTTTACAAGTTAGGTTCGTTCGAAGCGTCTCGTCGAGCTGAGTTCATCTAGACTATTTTCAGAACGATCCGGGAAACTATAAGAGCGAAAATCGTGTTTTATTGAAATTATGTCCATTTCATAGAGGGAAAGTTGCATTTTCAACAGTAAAACAGGGCAATTTTTCACGTGTACTTGAATATTGAACCGTTCTTAGTGGTTCCTCTTTAGAAAATTACCAAAATTTGACTGTGTTCAAAAATTCCTGTTTGCTGTAGCTAAGTCGGCAACCCCTGTCGACCCGGTCGCCCCCCCCCCCCCAAGACACTTACTTTCAGGTTCAACCAGCTATGCTATCTGCCACATGGCGAGAGCCCACTCTTCAAATCATCGTATCGAAAACACGTACCATGATTTCGCGATCACGTTGCGGGCAACTGACAGACGCAAGTTTAACACGTTAGTTTAGCTCAGCACGCAAGTTTTAACATGTGGCCATGTTATCGGGTATCTGAAAAACGGTCGTGTGATGTGGTATTAACCAACATCTCCGCTCAAATTGTTTAACAATATATCGCACAACTCCATTGTAGACCTATAACATACGCCAATCAACAAGATATCATGTTCATCTCATGGCCTACCGACTGAAAAACATGTTCTAAGTTGCAAGAAAACGATTTCTGAAACGATATTTCAATTCAGTTAAGTCATTTCAACGCTAAAAATTGACTCTAGAAGTCATCCAAATCGAAAAACATGGAGTACGTCGGTCAAAATGACCAAATAATGACATTTACCTAAGCACACAAAGAAGTTGGGAAGAAAATTTGGTTTGAACTTTCAAAAAATTATGCCATAAATCGAATTTTCAGAGCAAAGTAGAAAAAAAAATTTTCAAATTTTTTTTAAATTTGAAAAAAAAATCCAATTTTTTTTTTAACGAAAAAAAATTTTTTTCAAAGCCCCTAACTAGGGTTGTTAAACAAAAATGAAAATTTTTTTTTTTTAAAAAAAGTGATTAAAAAAAAAACAAAAATGCCGATTTTTTTTTTAAAAAAAAAAAATTCGAAAAATTTTCCTCTAATATGCTCTGAAAACCTCAATTTTGGCACAATTTTTCGAAAGTTCAACAAAAATTTTCTTTGATTATACCTCGTAAAACCTTTAGCAGTCGATTTTGGGCCGTTTTACCGACTGATTTTAGGCTTCGACAACATCTGCGATGAAGTTTTTGAGCGTCCCAAAGCTTAGCCTACCATTTCCGATGCAGATAAGGTGACGATTCGCCTCGCAGAGCGTCCGATTGTGCTCGCTGCTCCGTTTGCAAGCGCTACGTTGTCTGGTTGCTGCTTCGTGTCGTGTCGTCGCGACACCATCAGAAGAATTGATCGAATTTCAAGGCGGTATGTTTGTCTTCACTTTAGCATTAGCTTAGCTGGTGACAATTAGTGACGTTTTGGAGGTCAAAACACAAGAAGAGGCATGGTGACGGTTTGGAAAAGGGGTAATTGAGGTCACCAAAACAAAATCTGCAAAGTTCCGCCATACGGGTGTCATTCGGGAGGCGCTTGCATATCATATGTGGTTCTTCGGACTCCCTGATTGATTTAGCACAACTTTGATTTTTGAAATTTTTTTTTTTTAAAAAAAAATTTTTTTTTTTAAAAAAAAAACAAAAATGACGATTTTTGTTTTTTTTTAACAACCCTACCCCTAACCCTATATGCACCTGCCCCGCATCCGCATTGCTCATTGCTCATGATCCACTAGCGCGTGTGCACAACGCTCCGCACTCAACATAAACTTGTTCAAAACGCAGTTATTTTTATTCCTGCTTTCTTAAAAAGGCTTGGCTTAGGTTAGGATTAGGTTAGGAGCAGGTTTTGCTTGAGATTAGGCTTAGGTTTGGTTTTTAGGTTTAGGTCCGTTTTAGCAATGTCCGAGAACATCCAATTTGGAGCGTGAGTTAACTGGAGCGTAATATCATAAAACGTGCAAGAAAACCAGAGCGTGAATTATAAGCAATCACGCTTTAGAAACAGAAATAGACGTTTTAAAAAGGTGTGGCAGCAGCCAAACTCATTTAGTTTTCTTTCGTTTAGTTTTTCAATCAAAGAGAGAAAAAGCACTTGCTTGCTGCAACATCTTGAATTAAGCAACGTAGTGGAAAAGCTAAAGCGGCCCCATTCGTGTGCTTTCAGCCGTTGTTCGCGATCCCAGATATGCCAGAGATTCTGATTGGTTGACCCCCGAGAAACGAACAAGTGACACGGTGACTGGTTGCACGTTGCACAAAACCATGGATGACCACAAACAGAAATTTTAAATGATGGTCGGTTGGTTGATCGCGCTTTTTCTGATTGGGAAGCCCAGAAAAACAAATGAAATTTGAATCGGGCACGTTGATTGGTGGTTGCACCAGGCTACAACGACGAACAATTTCTGGACGCACATTCGGTCGGTTGTTCAAAACTTTGTGCACCTCTGATCTGATCAATCAAAACTTTGATTTGATTTGATCATTTGATCATTTAAAAATTTGTGGCAGCCAAACTCACTCATGGCACATCAGGCACAATCCAATCAGGCAGAAATCGCAGACGGAAATCGGAGGATCTCTGAACTGAACAAGAGACAAGAAATATCACTGAAAAGTGTTTTGGCCGATTTTCATAAATCAATCAATCAACTTTATTTGTATTTTGTATGCCTCACGTCAAACAGAACAGAACACATCGTCAATTTTTTTGCTTGCACTATGGCAGAGGGAACAGACATACAGACAGATACAGAGCTCAGATTCTTTGGAAAAATAAAAAACTGGTGAATTGAAGGAGAGACTAATAATGAACGCTGAATGGAATCAGTTCATCGTTCTGGTTTGTTTTCTGATCCATTTTCCGCATCGACAAGTTTTACAGATGGGTTCCTGACACTTCCCCACAGATGAGCAGATGCTGTGCGTGTGCAGCCGCTGCACCCGTACCAGTGGAATGGATTTTTGATGAAGATGCATGTGCATTTCTTTCATAATGTAGCACTCCGATGGCGGAACTTTCAAGATTTTGGTTTGGTGCAGTACCGTGGGCCCAAAAAAAATTTCGAAGGGGGGGTGTGGTTAGGGTTAGGGACTTTGAAAAAAAAAATTTTTTTATTTTTTTTTCGTTTTTTAAA
Source organism: Theristus sp. LFF4_11 (assembly GCA_030248135.1). Taxonomy (NCBI): domain Eukaryota; kingdom Metazoa; phylum Nematoda; class Chromadorea; order Monhysterida; family Xyalidae; genus Theristus; species Theristus sp. LFF4_11. The sequence goes on from JASANC010004785.1 coordinate 24,837, forward strand.
AAAAAAAATTAGATTTTTTTTCAAACTTAAAAAAAAATTTGAAAAATTTTTCTTCTACTTTGCTCTGAAAATTCGATTTATGGCATAATTTTTTGAAAGTTCAAACCAAATTTTCTTCCCAACTTCTTTGTGTGCTTAGGTACATGTCATTATTTGGTCATTTTGACCGACGTACTCCATGTTTTTCGATTTGGATGACTTCTAGAGTCAATTTTTAGCGTTGAAATGACTTAACTGAATTGAAATATCGTTTCAGAAATCGTTTTCTTGCAACTTAGAACATGTTTTTTCAGTCGGTAGGCCATGAGATGAACATGATATCTTGTTGATTGGCGTACGTTATAGGTCTACAATGGAGTTGTGCGATATATTGTTAAACAATTGGAGCGGGGATGTTGGTTAATACCACATCACACGACCGTTTTTCAGATACCCGATAACATGGCCACATGTTAAAACTTGCGTGCTAAACTAACGTGTTAAACTTGCGTCTGTCAGTTGCCCGCAACGTGATCGCGAAATCATGGTACGTGTTTTCGATACGATGATTTGAAGAGTGGGCTCTCGCCATGTGGCAGATAGCATAGCTGGTTGAACCTGAAAGTAAGTGTCTTGGGGGGGGGGGGCGACCGGGTCGACAGGGGTTGCCGACTTAGCTACAGCAAACAGGAATTTTTGAACACAGTCAAATTTTGGTAATTTTCTAAAGAGGAACAACTAAGAACGGTTCAATATTCAAGTACACGTCGAAAATTGTCCTGTTTTACTGTTGAAAATGCAACTTTCCCTCTATGAAATGGACATAATTTCAATAAAACACGATTTTCGCTCTTATAGTTTTCCGGATCGTTCTGAAAATAGTCTAGATGAACTCAGCTCGACGAGACGCTTCGAACAAACCTAACTTGTAAAAAAAAAATTTTTTTAATTTTTTTTAATTTAAAAAAAAATCCGGATTTTTTCCCCCTAACCCTTGGTGTGGTGCCGTGGAAAGGGGGGGGGTGCCGACCAAGGCATGCGGTCGATCCGGTACCGGTCGATCCGGTACGGTCGATCCGGTACCGGTCGATCCGGTACCTGGCAATTTTCTGGGGCGGTCGATCCGGTACCGGTCGATCCGGTACCTGGCAATTTTCAACTGTTTTAGCATTCAATTCAATTTGTTTCTGATTTGTTTTCCATTTTTCTTCGTTTCTCTCATTTTATCTGATGTCTGAAACATTTTACAGCAGGTTTTTTCGCGGGAAATATGAAAATAAAAACAACAGACATTTTTCCTCAACTCCAAAAGAGAACCGAATCAGTCTTCATATTTTTATTTTGTTCTCCTTTTCTTGCTGAGCTGATAATTTTGCAAATTTTCACCGTCTTGGAGCTTTATTCTTCTGGAAAATAGTTCAGAAAATAAAAAAAAACATATGGTACACTTGTTTTGCTTACGACCAAAGATTAAGAATCAGATTACGATTACCAAAAACCAACCAAGTGTCGCAAGTCGTCGTCGTCTCATATCGTATCATCAACAATCGTATCAACAATCAACCAAAGAAAAATCGAAAACGTAACGAATTGAACGCTAAAAACCCGTAAAACTGCTGAAAATTTCAATTGGTACCGGATCGACCGAGTACCGGATCGACCTGGTACCGGATCGACCGCCCTAGAAAATTGCCAGGTACCGGATCGACCGGTACCGGATCGACCGGTACCGGATCGACCGTACCGGATCGACCGGTACCGGATCGACCTACAGCCGCCGACCAAAAAGTGAGGGGGAGTCCAAACTATGGTAACGTGGGACCTTCCCCGTTCCAGAGCCGAGGGGTTGGGGGGGGCGATATAGATAGCTGGAGCAAATTTTCCAGATAGATAGATAGCGCCAAAAAGTCAGGGGGAGTCCAAACTATGGTAACGTGGGACCTTCCCCGTTCCAGAGCCGAGGGGTTGGGGGGGGCGAGGAAAAGAAAGAAGGTGAATAAATAGCTAGATAGATAGATGGAGGATAAGGGGGGGGGGGGGGGGGGGGGGGGGGGTGGGGGGGAAAAAAAAAAAAATTAAATTGAAATGGAAAAAAAGGATAAAAAAACAAAAATGGGTTTTTTAGAGGTTTTTTTTTTATTTTGGTGAATGGGGGAGTTGGGTGGGTTTGGGACGCAGTTGGGGGGGGGGACGTTTGGGAGGTTGTTAGGGGCGGGTGGGGGGGTGGGATTCGGGAAATGGTGGCGGAGTTAGGTGGGGAAAGCGGTGGGTGGGGGGGGAAACACGGCGGGGAAGGGAGTGATAAATTTTGGGTGGGTTTTGAATAAAATTGTAAAAATAAAATGGTTGGAGGGGTTGGGGAAAAAACAAGTGGGGAATGGAGGGGTGTACGAGTGGATGGAGATTTTGGAAAATGAGTCAATTTTTGATTAAAATTGACCATTTTTGCTCGTAATTTTTAAAAATTTTGCTAATTTTAGGTAAAATACGCGTTTATACTTGATTTTTAGTGTATTTTTAGCCTTATTTTGCTGTTTTTATAGCTTTTTAGCGTTTTCGCTATCTATCTATTAAATTTCAAAATTTTGACCGCCCCCCCAAAGTAGGGTTGTTAAAAAAAACAAAAATCGTCATTTTTGTTTTTTTTTAAAAGAAATTTTTTTTTTTAATTTCAAAAATCAAAGTTGTGCTGAATCAATCAGGGAGTTCGAAGAACCACATATGATATGCAAGCGCCTCCGGAATGACTCCCGTATGGCGGAACTTTGGAGATTTTGTTTTGGTGACCTCAATTACCCCTTTTCCAAACCGTTACCATGCCTCTTCTAGTGTTTTGACCCCCAAAACGTCACTTATTGTCCCCAGCCCAAGTGAAAATACACATACCGGCTTGAAATTCGATCAAATCTGATGGTGTGTCGCGACGGCAGGACACGAAACGGCAACCAGACAACGTAACGATTGCAAACGGAGCAGCTTGGACGCTCAAATTTAGATTGCGAGGCGAATCGTCAGCTTATCTGCATCGGAAATGGTAAGCCAACCTTTGGGACGCTCAAAAACTTCATCGCAGATGTTGTATAAGCCTGAAATCAGTCGGTAAAACGGTCCAAAATCGACTGCTAAAGGTTTTACGAGGTAATATCAAAGAAAATTTTTGTTGAACTTTCGAAAAATTGTGCCAAAATTGAGGTTTTCAGAGCATATTAGAGAAAAAATTTTCGAATTAAAAAAAATCGGCATTTTTGTTTTTTTAATCACTTTTTTTTTCAAAAAAATTTTGATTTTTGTTTAACAACCCTACCACAAAGTCACGTGCCCCCCCCGCCGCCCCGCGGCCCCCCCCCCCAAAAATTTTCCAGCTATCTATCTGTCTGGAAAATTTGCTCCAGCTATCTATATCGCCCGCCCCCCCCAACCCCTCGGCTCTGGAACGGGGAAGGTCCCACGTTACCATAGTTTGGACTCCCCCTGACTTTTTGGCGCTATCTATCTATCTGGAAAATTTGCTCCAGCTATCTATATCGCCCCCCCCCAACCCCTCGGCTCTGGAACGGGGAAGGTCCCACGTTACCATAGTTTGGACTCCCCCTCACTTTTTGGTCGGCGGCTGTAGGTCGATCCGGTACCGGTCGATCCGGTACCTGGCAATTTTCTAGGGCGGTCGATCCGGTACCAGGTCGATCCGGTACTCGGTCGATCCGGTACCAATTGAAATTTTCAGCAGTTTTACGGGTTTTTAGCGTTCAATTCGTTACGTTTTCGATTTTTCTTTGGTTGATTGTTGATACGATTGTTGATGATACGATATGAGACGACGACGACTTGCGACACTTGGTTGGTTTTTGGTAATCGTAATCTGATTCTTAATCTTTGGTCGTAAGCAAAACAAGTGTACCATATGTTTTTTTTATTTTCTGAACTATTTTCCAGAAGAATAAAGCTCCAAGACGGTGAAAATTTGCAAAATTATCAGCTCAGCAAGAAAAGGAGAACAAAATAAAAATATGAAGACTGATTCGGTTCTCTTTTGGAGTGGAGGAAAAATGTCTGTTGTTTTTATTTTCATATTTCCCGCGAAAAAACCTGCGGTAAAATGTTTCAGACATCAGATAAAATGAGAGAAACGAAGAAAAATGGAAAAGAAATCAGAAACAAATTGAATTGAATGCTAAAACAGTTGAAAATTGCCAGGTACCGGATCGACCGGTACCGGATCGACCGCCCTAGAAAATTGCCAGGTACCGGATCGACCGGTACCGGATCGACCGGTACCGGATCGACCGTACCGGATCGACCGGTACCGGATCGACCGCATGCCTTGGTCGGCACCCCCCCCCCTTTCCACGGCACCACACCAAGGGTTAGGGGAAAAAATCCGGATTTTTTTTTAAATTAAAAAAAATTAAAAAAATTTTTTTTTACAAGTTAGGTTTGTTCGAAGCGTCTCGTCGAGCTGAGTTCATCTAGACTATTTTCAGAACGATCCGGAAAACTATAAGAGCGAAAATCGTGTTTTATTGAAATTATGTCCATTTCATAGAGGGAAAGTTGCATTTTCAACAGTAAAACAGGACAATTTTCGACGTGTACTTGAATATTGAACCGTTCTTAGTTGTTCCTCTTTAGAAAATTACCAAAATTTGACTGTGTTCAAAAATTCCTGTTTGCTGTAGCTAAGTCGGCAACCCCTGTCGACCCGGTCGCCCCCCCCCCCCCAAGACACTTACTTTCAGGTTCAACCAGCTATGCTATCTGCCACATGGCGAGAGCCCACTCTTCAAATCATCGTATCGAAAACACGTACCATGATTTCGCGATCACGTTGCGGGCAACTGACAGACGCAAGTTTAACACGTTAGTTTAGCACGCAAGTTTTAACATGTGGCCATGTTATCGGGTATCTGAAAAACGGTCGTGTGATGTGGTATTAACCAACATCCCCGCTCCAATTGTTTAACAATATATCGCACAACTCCATTGTAGACCTATAACGTACGCCAATCAACAAGATATCATGTTCATCTCATGGCCTACCGACTGAAAAAACATGTTCTAAGTTGCAAGAAAACGATTTCTGAAACGATATTTCAATTCAGTTAAGTCATTTCAACGCTAAAAATTGACTCTAGAAGTCATCCAAATCGAAAAACATGGAGTACGTCGGTCAAAATGACCAAATAATGACATGTACCTAAGCACACAAAGAAGTTGGGAAGAAAATTTGGTTTGAACTTTCAAAAAATTATGCCATAAATCGAATTTTCAGAGCAAAGTAGAAGAAAAATTTTTCAAATTTTTTTTTAAGTTTGAAAAAAAAAATCCAAATTTTTTTTTTTAAAAACGAAAAAAAAATTAAAAAAAATTTTTTTTTCAAAGCCCCTAACCCTAACCACACCCCCCCCCCTTCGAAATTTTTTTTGGGCCCACGGTACTGCACCAAACCAAAATCTTGAAAGTTCCGCCATCGGAGTGCTACATTATGAAAGAAATGCACATGCATCTTCATCAAAAATCCATTCCACTGGTACGGGTGCAGCGGCTGCACACGCACAGCATCTGCTCATCTGTGGGGAAGTGTCAGGAACCCATCTGTAAAACTTGTCGATGCGGAAAATGGATCAGAAAACAAACCAGAACGATGAACTGATTCCATTCAGCGTTCATTATCAGTCTCTCCTTCAATTCACCAGTTTTTTATTTTTCCAAAGAATCTGAGCTCTGTATCTGTCTGTATGTCTGTTCCCTCTGCCATAGTGCAAGCAAAAAAATTGACGATGTGTTCTGTTCTGTTTGACGTGAGGCATACAAAATACAAATAAAGTTGATTGATTGATTTGTGAAAATCGGCCAAAACACTTTTCAGTGATATTTCTTGTCTCTTGTTCAGTTCAGAGATCCTCCGATTTCCGTCTGCGATTTCTGCCTGATTGGATTGTGCCTGATGTGCCATGAGTGAGTTTGGCTGCCACAAATTTTTAAATGATCAAATGATCAAATCAAATCAAAGTTTTGATTGATCAGATCAGAGGTGCACAAAGTTTTGAACAACCGACCGAATGTGCGTCCAGAAATTGTTCGTCGTTGTAGCCTGGTGCAACAACCAATCAACGTGCCCGATTCAAATTTCATTTGTTTTTCTGGGCTTCCCAATCAGAAAAAGCGCGATCAACCAACCGACCATCATTTAAAATTTCTGTTTGTGGTCATCCATGGTTTTGTGCAACGTGCAACCAGTCACCGTGTCACTTGTTCGTTTCTCGGGGGTCAACCAATCAGAATCTCTGGTATATCTGGGATCGCGAACAACGGCTGAAAGCACACGAATGGGGCCGCTTTAGCTTTTCCACTACGTTGCTTAATTCAAGATGTTGCAGCAAGCAAGTGCTTTTCTCTCTTTGATTGAAAAACTAAACGAAAGAAAACTAAATGAGTTTGGCTGCTGCCACACCTTTTTAAAACGTCTATTTCTGTTTCTAAAGCGTGATTGCTTATAATTCACGCTCTGGTTTTCTTGCACGTTTTATGATATTACGCTCCAGTTAACTCACGCTCCAAATTGGATGTTCTCGGACATTGCTAAAACGGACCTAAACCTAAAAACCAAACCTAAGCCTAATCTTAAGCAAAACCTGCTCCTAACCTAATCCTAACCTAAGCCAAGCCTTTTTAAGAAAGCAGGAATAAAAATAACTGCGTTTTGAACAAGTTTATGTTGAGTGCGGAGCGTTGTGCACACGCGCTA
>JASANC010004786.1:0-21609 GCA_030248135.1 Theristus sp. LFF4_11
CTGGCGATTGATCGTTCCCGAGCTCTTGGATAATGTCAATTTCAGGTAACTTGTCGTTTAAACTCATCAGTCCAATCAACGACAACAAACATCCGGTGGTCGCGTCTTCTGCATCACGGCTACATTTTGGAAATTTTGGATCCCAGTTGAAGCAGGTTACTTCTGGCGTCGGCGTTGTGGCAACCTAAAGAAACAAAAACTGAACTTTGCAAACGGCTCACTGGCTTGCAATTTTAAAACCGACTGGTCAAACAAATACCTAATTTCAAACAAACCTCTGCACTAATCAATTCATTTGGGATTGTTGAACAATCAGCAGAAAACAAAAAATGCGCCTGCCAGCGCAAAGCAAAACTCACATCATAACAATCGTTCTCAATAAATTGATCGCTGATTTTGCTTTTCACGAAAAAGTAGAATTCGACTGCATCTGTGGAACAAAGCTGTTCGACAACTTCTTGAATACAATCGCCAAATTCGTTCATCGCAGTCACTGCCGTGCAGATGCTGTTGGATTCGGCTGGAAGCAAAATTGGTAGAAATGGGCAAAATGAACGCCAACAACGAGATCAAAATCTAAGATTTTTATAAACCGGACAGCACTAGAACACGTAGACATTAGAGTTTGCAAATGACTACCTTGTTGTTCAATAGCATCTTTCTGTTGCTTGCGACAGGCCATGGTGCTTTCGTGCGCCTCCACCTGTTTCAAGCAAGCCTCGTGCGTTTTCAATCCGGTCAAAACGCGCTCGTTACAGTAAATCTGATGCATGACGACGATGAATTTGAACGTGCCGTCTTCCGGCCAGCACTGTTGGTTGCGCTCAATACCCGCTAAACACTGACCGTACGAAGTGGCTGCGTCGCACAGCATCTGATGCAGGTATGTATTGTTCATGAATGTGAGTGGTGAGGAACATTAAAAAACTCCATGTTATGATCTCTTATTTTGGTCACGAGACTCAAATTATAGCACATCTTTTCGTGATCCTTTTTCTTGTTTAAAATTGTCTATTTACTCACTTTAATGCCGTTCGGTTCGCTACTGAAGAACGTTTTTGTTTTGTCATTAATGATTTCAAATACAGGTAGCAAATTATGACCGCACGTTTCGACGAGTTTGTCTGACGGCACTGCACAGCTGGCTTGTGACTGAAAAATTACGCAAACTTTGGTGGGTTTTCAATAAAAATTAAAAAGAAAAAATCATTTTTCCCAACCGGCAATTTTTTAACGCAGTTCTGTGCAGTCTCCAACTGATCGGTTTCCATGATCAACGCCTTCACCATTTCATCCTGTTCACGACATTCAACGCTCATGCACGTTGCCTGAAATAAGTGCAGTAGTCAGATGTTTGTAAGATTGGACTTTGGAGCGCAGTTTTTAGGACTGCTTAGAAAACGTTGCAAACTGAGCTGCCACTCAATGTGCGTGTCAACGGGCAAAACGCCCACCTGTAGCTTCACACTCGCCACCAATCCGCACATGTCCCTGCGCGGCTCCATTGGTTTTGCGAACGAGGCGCAGTTCTCGACCGGTTGAAAGCAAGCGTTGTTCTGTGAAAAAATGAACAGGCATAACAAATGAACCCAGAGATCGTTGACATCGTTTTACGCAAACCTCTTTTGACAAGGCCATCGGCACAAGCAGCTGACAGGTGTACGCTTCGAGTTGTTGCCACTGGAGCAGTGTCTCCGCCGGGATGCACCCCTGGGCGTCATTGTAGAGGTCGCCAAGGCACGTTTTGAACTGGTCGAACAGCACACAGCCACGCTGCGCCAGGTTGACGTTTGCTGAGTCCACGGTGAACGGCTGCTGCGGCCGGTAGGCTTCGAGTAAGTTCATCCACTCGTTCACTTTCACCATGCAACGGGCTGAATATTCAAGTTTCGATTGGACTGGAAATTTTGCACTGTTCAAATGTGATAAACAACTGCGATAATTAATTCCGAATAAATTTTTGACCGAATAAAAACAAATAAACCAATAAAGCACCGAAACGGAATTTTCAACAGACCAACGATTTGTTGACTTTCGGGCGCGCACGCCGCCACGGCCGCCGCTTGCTGTCCGGCGCGGGCGCGTGTGCCGGTGCCCTCGTACACGTACTCGTAGTAGTCGCCCTCTTGCTCGGCGTCGCCACGTGCCGGAGGCGGGCCCGTTGAGGAGGAGGCTGTTCTTGGCGTTGTGCCGACTGGAGCGGGCGGTCTGACGATTCGCGTCGTCGGTGGAATGGTCGAGTCAGAAATGGGCGCCGGCGGTTGAAAGACGGGCTGCGGAGTGACCGGTGACGTGTTCGCAGTGGGCGGCACTTGCGGGCGGAGGCTGGGCCGCCTTAGATTCGCATTCGCCTGGAGCGTGTCGCCGGCGAATGCGGCCGCACCTGCAGACGAAGCGGCCGGCGGCGGAATGGGGCAGATGTCGGTGCCGTCGTACCTGCAGTTCACCTCGTCCACCCCATTCAGACAGTCCTCCTCGCCGTCGCAACGCCACTCGCAGCGAATGCACGCCTGCGCGTTGCACTGGAACGCGTTCGGTGGACACGATTGCGCTGCGCGAAACGGGCGTTTGGTTGAGTGGGACGTTTCTTGCATTCTCACATGCGCTTGGGCGCTGTGGTCACACCCCCGGAGAACATAAACAATCAACAAAGTATGTTTCTGTTTTGTTTTCTTTTTCAGGCTTTTCTTGATGAGCATTGGTGTTCTCAGATTCTAAAATTTGATTTAAAGAAATGCTTCGCCAGAATACGAAAACAAAAAACAAAAAACAAAACAAAACAAACATTCAACAAGCTTTGCAGTAAATGTCTGCACGAAATGTCTCACAGGGTGCTGTGCTTTTTTGTGAAACCAGTACACGAACTTACCAACAGCCGATGACAGTTGCGATAAAATGACCAGTAATAAAGTTCCCAGGAATATTAATAAATTATTGTCGAGTAACCGTGGCTTCATGTTGCCAAAAAAATCTGCAAAACATCAGAAATTAAAGAATTTCTTTTCAAAAACAGCATAAAACTTGGAACCATCACATTTGCGATAATCTGAAAAACACCAACTTGCAGGTTATTTTTAATGTGCATGATAGAACGTGAACTTGACTAAGGTCATCTCTTCATAATAACACAAGACTAACTGTTTGCTCTTCAGTACGCAGTTTTTTGGACGCAAGATAAATTTAGACAACTTAGAAATCAAAAGTTTTACGCTGAACTAAAGAAATAGAAGAAGAGATTGAACAAATAGTTGTTCTGTTTCCCAACATTGTTGCAAAAAGCAACATTTAGAACCAAATGATTTTATAAATTCGAGAACTTTGAACACAAGGTTGAATCGTAAAGAGACAAGCAATAACACGAGTCAAAATGCAGGTTAAGTCTGCATCCAGAAAATACATAACGCCAAACCCTAATAAAATACGGTCAAAGAACTTCGTCGTTTTTTCTGCTACATAATCTTTACCGCAAGAAACGTGAACGAACTACAAAAGTCGACATTTACACCGTATAAGTGGGTTGTGGGAAAATGGGGTGTGGGGAAAATTTTTCAAAAGAAAAAAAAAATTGGTACAGAAAGTATATCGAACACTTTGCAACACTTAAACAGAAATTACGCATAGAAATCGTTTAGCGTGCACAACGTATTGTATTTACCACTGTAACGAGTTTGATTGCAAACATTGAAAACGGCCGAAAAAAAGATTTTCATCATGTTAAAGAAATAGTTTTGTGCCCAGAAGGTGAGAAAAAACGAAGATGAAACGGCCCGATTGAGAAATGAAGACAGATACAGATCTTGGAATAACGTCTTGTAGCGGGGTATCGGCGGAGTAATTCGTATAGCAAAATAAACATCATATTCAGACTCAGCAATCTCGATTTGTATTTACGGCACAGTTTTCATATATTTTTTGATTAGTTTCCGATTTTTTCCAGTTTTTTCCCTTTCCGTCCCCATAGAGGCCGTTTTTAGGGTGCGGAGTAATTCGTATAACAAAATAAACATTATGTGCATACTGAGACCTGGATTTGTAATTGTACCATGATTTCAGGTGCTTGTGACGCGCTTTTTATTTAAATTTAATTTTTAAGGAAATTTCCTTCCTGATCCCCATGGCACACGCGTTTAGGGCACAGTAGAAACGTCGGGCAAAATTCTAAATAAGATTTTTGAACTCAGCGTACCCGAAAACCCATTTTTAGTCACGGTTGCAGCACTGAGGTGGCTCCAAAAAATTTGGGGGTGGGAGGAAACACCCTGCATGCGGCATATTGACCAAAAACGCATGCGACAAGCCATTTTGTTTTGTATCGTGTGAGTCCCGGCGACGCTTTATGAAGCTGAAATTTTACATGTATATACATTTTTCGCAGATCTTTCAGAATTACCTAGAAACTATACCCCACAAACGTTTCTAAAGTACCGAAAAACGTGAAAAACCACCAACCTCTGCAGTTTTTTAGAAATATTAAGCATGAAAAAACATTTTCAACCTATAGTATAACAGCGAAAAATGTGCGCAAATACAAGGGGAATTGATTGGGGTTTGATTCTTGTTAATAGCTTCAAGCAGAGGCGAGCTAGAACAGTTTACACAAGGGGAGAAATTAGGTTTTTCCCAATTTTGAAGCATAAAGAAAGCTTGGCTTAATATAAAAATATGATTTTCGAACTCAGGGCATCAAGGCGGTTCGATTGGTCTTAAATTTGACTGAATTTGAAAACTTTTTTGAAATTGTGCCTAAGGAGGGTCGGTATTGTGAAAAAGCCTATCTTAAAACTGGTCATGACGTCTTTGACTCCAACGTTCTCGAAACGCACTTGTATGCGCAGCGCAACTGAACAAAAATCTGTTTCTTGTAACACGGACATACAAAATGTTCGGTTTAAAAATCATGAAAAGAATTTGTCGCCTGATGCAAGTTTCTCATTATTGCGGAATCCGATACAGCACAAATTGATGGAAAACATCTGAAAATGGAGGCTAGGATAAACAAAAAACAAATCCACGAAAATGTCAACAGTTGCATATGACTGATGTGTCCACCGCAACAACATTTGGACGTGTTTATGTTTATTTGTTTCTGCCTGGCATCGGGTTTTGTTTGAACCGCGCATGCTCTGAATAATACCTTTAAAAAAAACTGGAAATCCCATGGTCAAAAATGCGAAATCCCCTTGTGCAATGGATGTCGCATGGATTTGTGAAAACAGTTGTGAATCTATCTGTGGCAAGGGATCGGCGTGAGGGGTGTGTGGAGAGGAGACTGACTTTGTGGACCGGGTGGTGGGGTTGCTGATTTGGCACACAATAAATTGCTTGATAACAACTGCACATTTGAATTCGATGTACTCGCGATCGGATGGCAAGCAAGTATCCATATCCCGCTCTGACTCAGATCCACAGACCCCAGGATCCCAGCTCCCCAAACACAAACCCGACTGTCGCGCCGACTCTCGTGCGCAGGTGCGCATGCAACCTTGCTTCAAAAAACATAAATAACGAGAAACTTTTTGTTGCATTTGAAAATATGCATATTGTCAGAGTCTAAAAATCCGGATCACTATCACAGTGACAAAACATACAACGCAGTCCATGAGTACGGAAACATAAATAGCGTCTGTACTATAATATTCTGTATGCGCGGAGTTGCGATGTGAAAAAACCTTATTAAACAATGAACCGCAAAATGGCAAAACGCGTTTACATGGCGGAAACCAACACGATCAAGGTACATAGTTGTGTTGGCATGACATCGTGTATAGTTTTTCAGAGTCCGAATAGTTTTTGCGACCACAAAGGGCAAAAATGATGTCAATCCGTGTGAAACAATTGGCGAAAAAATTGAAACTGGTTTTTATGGACACCAATTCTGCAAACAAACAAAAATTGTCGAGTTTCAGTGGAAAAATTCTGACTGAGCCGTGGTCAAACGGCCTTTTCGATATTCTGTTATTCACAACGTAATCACAAGTAATAACGTTGTTTTGCCACGAAAGAAAATAAATCTACAGTTAGGTATGTGAGCTATTGGTCTGGCAGTTTTGGCGGTTAACCCCAACTGTGAAAACGACAGTCGTTTGAAACACAACATTGCATGTGCATGCATTCAAAACCCACACCAACATCAGTTTACATGTGCGCTGAAACAAGGAACGAAAACAGTAGTAATGTGGAGTGGAGTGAAAGTGAAATCCGCACAGGCAATAACAACGTGTAATGCTACGATATGGCAGTTTGCGGTGGAAGATGGTTGGAGCGACTTTTCCATGTTATTATTGATTTATATTGTTAAAACGAACTTTTCATTTGCAATTCTTCATTGACAAAACTCTTCTTCATGATTCGTTAAAATATATCCAATCCAACAGTGGTGAACTCATCGGCCAAAGAAATAACTGACGAAACACAAAAGTATTGCCATTTGAAAAATACTGCTTAAATACAAATGCAAAATGACAACACCATTGATTGAATTTGAAAATAAGTTCCACTTCTGTTGACGACTGATCAGACCAGTTAATACTATATCAATTTTTTGCAAAACTCTAACCGTTACAAACGTGTGGTAGCTTCCCTTAACAGTCGTGTGCAACTTCCATTTTCTGGCAAGTGTCACAAAATGTCGCTGCTATCCAAACTTTCGGAGATAGCCACTTCGCGCCACGATGCTTCCAACACACAGTGCCACATCGCCAACGGTAAGTTTGGTAGATTATGGTGACGGTGTAAAAACCGTTACATGGAGTTTGTTGTGCTGCAGTTTGTTTCCCAATGTAATGACGTTATTTATTATTTGGTTGCATGTATTTATGCAGTTAACGTTCGGACGAAATTTTGTCAATAAGCAATTCAGTCAATAACAAAACTTTTGAACACGCGCGCCATGATAGTTGTGTACACCTACTCGCTTATGATTATCTTCATAGTTCGAATTTTACACGTTGACTGGTTTACAGCGATGCACACATAATTTATCTATCCAATCAGCGTACTGCTATTTGTGTGATTTTTAAACGCTCAGTTGGTCAGAGACAAACCATATAATGGGGGAGTGAAAGTACAACATGACACACAGAGCTGATTTGGATTAAAAGTCCATAGATACACGCATGTGTAACTAAAATCAATGCCATCATAGAAAATCAGTGACAGTCCAAAAGTCACGTGTGACTCCCAACTGAAAACCAGTCAAAACAATCCAAAATACGTGCTGATTCAAGGTAAAAGTTACATTTTACTACTTTTGCACAGTTAGCAGTTTTTTTTGTGGACGGACTGGACTGTGCGTGGGTTTATAGCGGTTGAATGTATGTTTCATATGATTAAAAATTAACGGACCTGGTTTCTGGGTGCATGTGTACAAATATTTATAGTTAAAATCCGGTTTATTAAGAAAATTCAAATCAATTTTATAAATTAAAATTTTCGAACTCAGAGAACAACCTATTCTTGAAAAACACCCGATTTAAAAAACCAAAACAGTGCTAAATGTAGTATCATGAAATCTTTTTTTTAGTTTTTACACGTAGCAACAGATACCCAAACGAACATTTTAACCGTTCGATTATGAAAAGTTTTTGACACGAGTAGGTGCAGCAACTGAGAACTTGGAATAACTGGTTCTTTCTACACTTCACAAGTTCATAATGAAATTCTGGACGCTTTTTATTATCGTCATAAAGGAAACAGACAAAGATCAGCAGAAAAATTCCTTTTCCGATGCTTATCGCTATACTTTGCTCAACAAACAAAAAATGTTTTGCTATTACAAAAACACGCATTTTCCGACCGAAAATATGACAAATTAAAAAACATATTGCAGTGTAATTGTGCATCAAAGCAGGTACAGCCAATGAGCACAAAGGGGCATTGCTGAAGCAGTATTTAGTGACGGCATTCATGAAGCAGTATTCAGTGACCGCGTAGCTATGTTTTATCACAACTACACGTCACTAAATACTGCTTCATGAATGCCGTTTAAAAAACAGAACTTTTTCGTTCGACTGTGGTGGAGTTACTTAACAACGACAATGAGCACCGTAACTTTTTCCAGCTTTTCAATGACGATAAAACTTTCCTTCCTGCATGCTTCCCTGGGAATGAAAGAATTAACGCCCACCCGAAAAGCAAAAAACTCCCGAATTAAAAAATAAAAATAACACTTTCAAACTTGTTTACGTCAACGACCCGCACACACGAAAGACATTATATGTACATACAAAGCCAATTTACAAGTTTTGTCAGTGATGTTGATAATGTTCAAGTGTGGAGACAGACAATAAGACGAACATAATAGTACTTTTGTTGAAGTGCACTTTCACTCAACGTTGGCCGTATGTATGTTGTGTGCCATAAAAGGTAACGAAAGAAGAAAAAAACGTTTTTTTATAGAGTCAAAGGTGTGAATTGTGCCTTGCGACATGAAATCTATTGGAGTAAAACCGAATTAGAGAAAGAAAATATGTGGTCAATTTCATGCCAGGTTCAAGCAGAAAAGGTTGTCAAAAAACAGGAAAACGTTCGCAACAGGTGGTAAAAAAATGCGGAGCCAAATCTAAAACGAACGCCAATTTTTGCGAGCTTTTTTTTATTTCTGTCAACTGATGTTTTAAAATTCACCGTATTTTACTCAGTTCTGGCGAGCTGCATCTGCATAGTACCAGTTGAAAAGGACTAATCGAAAACTACAACCTGAAGCACTAAATTATGGATTTCTTTGTCACAGTGTTCAGTGTTTCAGTAAAAAGGGCTAATCAAAAAACTCCAACCCGAAAAACAAAAACATGAAGGTCAATGGTCTTGGTAACCGCGGGCGGTTCGCAGAAACCCAAACTGAAAATTAAAATTTGTCTTCATTCTCAAGAAAATTTGTCGAGGTACAAAAAGCTTTTTTGCTATCTCTGCGATGAATCACACATGGAATGAAAAAACTGCAAGCGCAGAACCGAAACCTGTTTCTGTTTGTTCTGTACCATCCCGAAACCCTTTATTTCATGAAAATCAATTTTTCTGCAAAATCACGTCAACTACAACAATAGATAGGATTCTAAATGAAATTCAAAATTTCTTCAAGGAAGATGCACAAACTGCGACAAATTGCCGGTTGTTAATAGCACCCTATGTATTTTGTTTTCGTTACATAAAACCCGTGATTCATTACTCGAAACCTATTTTCCACGGCAGAGGGTGCGTATAATTTTCAGTTCTTCACTTAGAATATTCAGTTCTCAAGGAATCGAATATTTATCGCCAGAAGCAAAAGCGATGATCAATGTTGCCTCTTTGTTTCTACAAGGTTAGAATCTTTAAAATCACAGCAACCCTCACTCAATAGGTGGAGTCGAATTTCGCCGCAGAAGAAATCTGCACAATTTTGCGCATGCATCATAACATGAAGTATGAGAGGCTTTGACGGGCTAATTTTTGGTGACGAATTCAAAATAACTGAAGTTGCTTTTCAAACATGTTATCAGTGCAATGTAACGTATAGCCAAAGCTCAAATGTTGTTCCACGATCAATGCAAAAAGTCAGAAGCGCAACAAGTCCAAAACAACTTTTAGGAAAAAACACAAAAATTACGTAAGCCGATTTGGTCGCGATTACATTACTTTCGCTCTCACAAATATGAGATACGAATTAGTAACTAATGCGATTCGCAGGCAGAAAGAAACATAAAAAGTTGGTCTTGGCAGGGTAACTGACCGCCACGCCACGCGCGTTGATCGAAAAAATGTGCACATTTTATGCACGCTTTACACGCAAAACTCACCTTTCCATCCCACGTTCGTGTTTACTGGCAACAATGCTTTGTGTGTTTTTATTAAATTATTGAAAGAGACCGGATATTTGAAAAAAAGGTAAATCGATTAGAAAAATAGTAAATAAAAGGCATGCACATATTTTCGGAAACTAATAGCGCCATCGCCATGATTTCACTGGTGTTTTGCTCCATAAAAGTTATGATTAAAGAAAACATGCCAATAAAAACTAGCCCAATTTCAGAAAATTCCGCCTAGCATCGCACAGGTACATGCAGATGCACACACGAACTTTCGCATGAATCTTATAAAAACTGTGTGAAAATATTGTTTTTGGCGCAAGTTGAAAACAACGAAAAGTCATTCGAAATTGTTTAGAAATTGTAGTCATTCGAAATTTTAATGTAATTTCTGTGAAACTCAAACGCAATTGGAAATTGTGGGTCCTGAAATAAGAACACGCATCAAAAATCGAATTCGAAAAATAGTGCGTCTTGAAAATTAACGTTGTTATGAAAAAATAAAAGCTGAACATCAAACAAACATCACGTAACATGGATTACGCAAATCAAAATGATCGTGTTTTCACGCGCTCAAACATGCGTTTATCTCTTTTTCAAAAACAACTCCAACATCTTGAACGAAACTCTTGAAAAAAATCATACGATTTAAAAAAGTGATACTTTATAATTTTTTGAAACAACACCAAAAAACATGCTGAACATGTCGAAACAAGAACATGCGCGAAATATAATTCAAACGAACGTATCTATTACAGATGCAATATATCCATGACAGAAGGTGTGCATAACATACGATGTAACGTTGAAACACAGCCGCTTAAGAACAATGCAAAACACACCATGTATTAATAAAATCGAAAAATGCAAATTTCAATCTGAAACGAGGCCACGTATTGGCTTTTGTTTCCTTTTTTCGCCAATGCACAAACAGGCCTCTTTATGCACGTTTGTTTAATTTTATAAAGTTACACATACATGCACATCGTCACACCACAATGTTTGAAATCATGTATCTATTAGTCATTGAACGTTGTTCATCGAGGGTGGTCAGCAAATGAAATCACCAGGTTAGTCGTGATCTTGTTGCACCCGGAAATGATCCGCGACTCTCTAAAGGTCCATGTAATGTCACAAATGTCAATTACGTGCGTTTTTTGTCTCATAAACCACTTTGGTGGTCGGGATGTGCAAATTTGATTGGAGAAAGATGAAATTGAGCGCAATAAATCAGATCGCCAACGAACCACACAAAAGATTGAGTTGAGTTAGTGAAAAACTTGTTGGTTGAATATTTTTCTTAAGAGTTACAATAGATTTACAATTAATCTCACTAAGGCTATTACCATGCTTAAGAGTATGCCAATAAACGCAGGTAACCATTGTTCTCAGGAAGTGCACTAGTACCGAATAAAAAAGCAGCCAACACAAAGATCACCACAACAAAAACTATGAAAAAATAAAGTTCAATAAGAATTCGTCGATCGATCAAGAGTTACTCCTCGTCCGTTCGGCCAGTTTCTCCCTGATAAAGTCCACAACAACGCGCATCGGCCGCTGCTCGTATTGCGCCCTCTGTGCCTTCGAATGTTGCACTTGATCACCAAGCAATCGATCTAACAGAGTGGTGCAGACGATTGCGGCTGGAAACAATAAGAAAAAAATGGATTTTTCTGTAATTCATTGATTTATCTTTGGATTCCCAATAATCGACAGCGCCCCACGATTTTTCAGTATACGTCATGCAATTTACAGTTTATTCGGTGATCACGTGGTGCGTGGATTCTGTGCAGTCCCGTTGGACTCCGTCTCCACAGCAATGCCTGCACAGAACGCATACAGGGCGTGATCATCATCAACCAATCAGCAAATTGCCTACGATATACAAATAGACTGCAGATTTCGGCCGACCTCTCACTGCCCGTCGATGTGTGATTGCTGCAAACGCAGGCGCCTCCATCTCAATGTTCACGACACCCGTTGTCCGAAGGCGTTCCAGGAATTCACGGCGCTGTTCGGCGCTGTGCCTGCAGAATGGACCGTCCAGACGCGCTTGGCCTGAGAAAACGTTGGTCACTGGTCACTGGGGTCTGTTATCTCTTCGCTAAGTCAGTTCGCTGCGGCATTATAGCATCAGAAGTGAGAGTAAACAAAGATCGGTGCTGGTCAAGCAGTCTCACGCGCTGGCCCCCGAATGCCAGAGACGTCAGCTTGAATCCCAGTCGAGGTTTCGATGCCTGCAATCTTTTTTCTGAAATGGAAAGAGAAACTAATAACAAACACAAACCTTCATAAAAGCATTGCGTGCCCATGGTGGCTCCAGTCGTCGTCGCAAACTCGTACTGTCGCGTTTTACAGAACTCCACCAGTTCTTTGATAAAGTCGCGGTTGAATTTTGCATCAAAGTAGTGCTCTGTGCCGCAGATCGCCTGGCAGACATTGACAAAGATTAAAGAAGCAAGTTCTCAAGATATGGAACTTGATGAAGGGCACAACGAAATCGAAACGCATATCGAAATCAACGAACCATCGTGTACACGGGTCTAAGAAGGCCGTCCAGCGCCTCATCGCTTATCACCACGGTGCCAGGCGGAACGCCTTGGAAGAAAAAAAGACAACCATAGAGAACTATAACAGAACTTCAGAAAAAATAACTGAACTGAATCCATTCCTGCCTCCAAAATTGCATACCAATGCCACCTGAGGTACCGATTCGAAATATCGTCACATTTTCAATGCAACCGGCGTAGTCGAGCAATTTGAGAATCTCTTGCAGCAGGATTGACATCGACGCCATGCCCATGCCATGCTGAACAATATTTGTTGGAAAAACTGGCAATAGCTTTCACGGACGACAGTGGAGAGAGGTTTGCCAGACTTGCCAGGCACAAAAACATTGCAATGACACACAGACACAATCACGGGACTTCTACCTCCGAATCAGCACTTCGACGTTCGAGCACAATTCTCGACGTTTTTACAAAATTCGGAACTGAAAACTAAAAACGCAAATGAATTTCCACACGTACGTTGACACAGAGAACGGCGCCCGTTTTGTACATGACGAATCTATCCGTGTGGCAGATGTTCTCCAGCGAATGTTTGCTGTCGTACACGTCCCGGTTGACCATCTCGGCCGCACAGCGAATGCGCCCTTCCGAGCCGCCGGTAAGCACAAACTGCAAGCTTTTCAAAATTTTGAAAACTCTGAAACGGACTAATGCGCTGCTTGAAAATTTCAACCGAAAGTTGTTGGCTTGTCGCCCTCGCGGCCTCAGTGGTTGCGCGTTAGACAGCCGGTGTCTACTTGTGTATTTTAAATTTCACCTTCACATCGCTGAAGTCAACCAAATCTCCGTGTGCATTTACGATTCCACGCTGCGTTTTCAAATATCCAAGATGGTAGATTCCGTCGACGTCTAATTCATTTAGATTCGGATTTGTTTCGGGCATATTTCAGCAAAAATTAACAAGTTGACTTTTTTTCAGGTTGGTGCTCCTTGACTTAATTAGAATGGTTTCTTTACCACTGGTATGTATACAATTCGATTTTGCTTTGGATCCCCAGCGCAAACAGAGTTCCAATCCAAACAGTTCAAAACAGCTGTTATCTTGAAAAATCACCACGTCTCGTCTCTTATTTCCGTACAACTTGGGTGTTCTTTCTGATAGCTGTCTTTATTTGTTAAGCACAAAACCAGATGATAAGAAAAACCAGTATTTACATGCGGGGCTACACAATTTTGGTTTCAGCGTTATCGGATGAGAGTGATAAGACTTGTGGCCATGGTTTGTACTTCTGTCGAATTTTACAACTTTGTCTTGCAGGTGTCGAAGAAAAATTGTGTGATAATGTTGTTTTGCATCACCTCGCTGCAGAGTATGGTTTGGGTTTTCACAAAACAAAAGTTACACCAGAATGTTTTTGCCACAAAAAAACGCATTTGCATTGCACATTCAGCGTTCTCGGATATTAATCAAGCGGTTCTTTATGAAAAGAACTCTGTGCTTTTTTTCAAATATCCACCCCAGTAAGTGACAATGAAACAGGACATGTTGGGGAAAAGGAAAATGAAATAAAGAAAACGAACAGATGGACGCATAAAATAAAGAAACCCGTTTTACAAAAATAATAGTTCACCGACAAAGACGAACAAACGTTGAAAACAGTTTGCGGTTTTTCAAATATTTTTTCAACAGCACTTTTTTAAAGTTTTTCAATGTCTGCAAAATTTTTAAAACATGCATTCTTACAAAGTGACCGTGATTGCAGCGCTGGTGGCGACTTCCGTTGTCAAAAACGGAGGTATATAAAATGCTCTAATCCGAGAAACAATCTGAAAACAATGACGAAATGTCGTCTTTTTTAGTTTGCAAACACGAAAAACTCGAGTCGAAAATCGGTCCGATCTCGACGTTGCCTGTGGACGTGCAGAAATCGCTGGCTGTCCTCAAGCAACCGACCGTTCGTGGGCAACCGGTGACCACAATGACCGAGCAACAAGTGAAAAAAATACAGAAAGAGATGCTGCGCTATCTTCAGTGCACTGGAAGAGTAAATTACGACGGTTTACAATGTTTGGTTCATTGTAAATAAAGATTTAAAAAGTGCAGTAAGTTCGTTTGTAACCGTTCACAGGCAACTGAGGCACAAACTATCGAAGAGACACGATTTGACTTCGGCGACATCCTGCCCCCAAGCGACTTACTGAGCCGGCTATCTACTCTTGCGTGCTCAAATGCCATAACAAAAGAGGGTCTTGCTGCTCGCACGCGTAAAAGCGTTTTGTCGAATTTCATTTTTTTAACTTTTTGAATTCAAGAAAGTTTTTAACTAGAGGCCAGTAATTATAGCAAAGCGAAAAGAGCAGAAAATGGAGAGGAAATACAAAGACAAACATCAGTATAAGATTAGAAGAGTGAAGCGTCAGTCGATCAAACGCATCTACAGGTAAACTATAACAAGAAATGAAGCATTGAATTCGTAAATACGAAAAAGAAAAAATGGTATGTTTGTTTAAACCTGTCACTTTTTTGCTGGCATAATACTGAGCATGCTAACCCTTGAATTATAGTAAACAGAAGTTCAGGTTTTGTCGAAATTGAACACCCCCATTTTATGGCTAACTGTTTTCTTACAACTCTGATTCCGCTTTTTCTTCTTTCTTTTATTTTGTATTCTGCGAAAAAAGTGATCGGTTTAAACGAACACTGCTATAAATTCAAATTTCTAACAACAAAACTTTAACAATAAAACGTTTTTCGAATAACGATTTTAACCCAAACTAAAAAGCGGAAACTACTGGCCCCGCGACCAACCAATTTACGTCGTGCTGACTGACGATGCCGTGCAACGTGCGCACATCAGGGGCTGGATCGATACAATGATCAAGCATTACGACAAGAATTCGTGTCTACGATTCAGAGTGGTCGATCAACCGCCCTTGCAAACGCAGCATTTGCTCGTGGTGACCGAACAGACGCACATGGGGTACTCAGTGGCTCGGGGACTGTGGAATTAGACCTGTAACTTACAATACCCTGATTGGGTAACAGAAGCAAGCACATCACGCTCCGGGACTATTCTTTTTTTCCGGGAACGGGATTCAATATTGCGTGAAATAAAAATGAAACAGATGTTTTTTGGAGAAAACGGTTTTCTTTGTTTTTTCTTGCTGAAAAAAACAGTGAACTGGAAAACTTGAATGTTATTGGCTACTTTTTCTTTTGCTTTTTTTGACGTCGACATTTTATTTTGGATCGAGTGAGTTTTTGGACTGCATACGATTTTTTAATGACTGTTATGTTTAAGTAGCAAAATGTTCTCAGCATTTCACTCGATTCTAATTGAAAAACAACGAACTACCCACAGCCTGCAAAATGAATGGAACTCACAATAAAAAAAAATTGCGCTCGCAACGTGTAAACTGTTTCCAGATGCAAATCATCGCTTGGCAAAAATCCCGACTACCGAAACTCGTCGCAGCCGGTGTGGCTGTCTCGCGGCTGCCATTATGTAATTCCGTAATTGATGTCGCTGAAAAAAATTTGAATGATGTAAACTAAATTGCCCAATGAATTCAATAAAACCGCAACCAATTGCAACAGTACGACACGGTCATCCACGAGTTCATGCATGCTCTCGGCGTGTTCCACGAGCACGCCCGTCCCGACAACAAGCAGCACATTGAGCTGTTTCTGGACAACATCCCCCCGGACGCCTATGCGCAGTTCGACAGTTGTGCGCCGTACTGCGACGAGGTCGGGCCGTACGACTTTGGCTCAGCGATGCATTACTCCAAGGCTGGTTTCGCGCATTTTTTGTTTGATGATATCTTTCGCACTGGTTCCAGAAACACGATGGTGTAAAGCTTCGCTTCGCTAGGGGGCGAGGAAGAGAGGCTTGGGGTTAGTGTCCCGCAAATGCAAGCCAAATGAGGGGGACAATACAAACGTTTCTGTCTGCTGATGTTTACGGGGTGAACAACACGATAATTCGTCAGCAAACGTGTCGTGAACCAAATAAATACCGGAACTGGAAAGACGCCATTTCTGAATTTTTGTCTAATCCGTCTAAGAATTGCTTCAAAGCAGCGTTCGGTCGGCACAGGTGCATTTGTTGTTGTGTTTCAGGCTGGATTCGCGATTGACCCCGTGACCGGTGCGTTCACCCCGAGGAATCCAACGCTGAAAAACAGCGCCGGCCTGGCGTTGGACTTTTCGTTCTGGGACATGCGACGTATCAACCAGGCTTATTGCTACGGTCAGTATTGTTTATGATTGGGTGGTTTGTGCGTGCCCGCGTTTCTGGTGTCTGTGTGTGTTCTGTTCGGTTTTTGATTTTGACCCATCAAGACCAACCCATAAATGTGGTGTTTTCTGTGCTACAGGCATCTGCAGAAATGAGATCAGCTGTGGTCCGGAGGGCTATCAAAATCCGTCGAACTGCTCGCAGTGCATTTGCCCCGAAGGCATCGGTGGTCCTGACTGTGCGAACGCAATGCCCTGTAAGCGCATGGAAAAGCAGTGTTCTTGAGTTGAAAATTCGAAAACTGAAATCTGCAACAAAATCATGCTGCAGCGCCTGATGCTTGTGGAGGGCTGTTGACTGCGACGAACTCGTGGCAGCATTTGCACATCGACGCGCTCAGGCGTATGCCACAGCCGGACGACTGTAAATACGTCATAACGGTGACCATAATAGTAGCAGAGTAGGCGAAGAAAATTGTCTGGAAATCGAAATGTCTTGCGTTTTTAAGATTTTTTTATTTGCAGCAATTTTTTCTTAGAGGATCATTTTTAACCTCGCTCCTCCAAAACTTTTTTGCTCCCACTAAACATATTTGTGCATTATTCATTCATGCCTTTCAATATTTTTCAGGCTTCAATATTTTTCCACACCAGTGTTTGTCTGTTCATTCTAAAAGAGTCTGCTTGTTAGCATTATTTCTTTCTTTCCCAGGCGCCAGTCGGTCAGCAGGTCGAACTGGAAACAATTGAAATCACGATGGATGAGAGCAAACACGCCGACAAATGTTACTGGGAAAGTCTGGAGGTGCGAACAAGCAGATTCGCAGACGCAAGTGCCGTGTGAGTCGCTGAAAAGTTGTCCGTTATGCGCTGAAAACTAGTGGTCAACAAGAAACTCAACAAATTTGTTGAGCAAAAAGCGGTTCTATTGAGTTCCAACAATTCTACACTACACACCAATTTGTCTTGTTGAACAATTTTTCTAAGTCCTTTGTTAAGACATGACAAAAAGGTGGAACCGATTTGCGGTATATGTAAGTGAAAACTCCTCGGGACTTATCTCTGTTTGCAGATACTGCGGCGTAATTGGAACAATTGGTTTCACTTCGATCGAGCATAAATTAATGATGTTCTACAGAGTGAAATACGAGCGGAGAACAAAAGTAACACACAAATTTCGGTACCGCATTCATGGAAGCCCTGGTAAAGCCGCTGTTTTTGCACTTTTCTCGTTGTTTTATATATGAATTAGATATAAAAAGTACCTCAAATGGTTTCCCACACAGATCCCGTGGTGCCTGAGGCTCCAAAATGCAGCGATGATATGTTTTTCTACTGTCCCAACGGAATCCAACAAATCACTAAGAACCAGTACTGCGAGCACAGCACTTGCTTGGGCAATCACTGCATCCACCGAAAATGGGTGTGTGACGGGTTCAACGACTGTGTCGGGGGGAAGCCGCACGATGAACAGCTCGCATCCTGCCATTGTGAGTCTTTCCAAAATGTTTCAAGTTTTTTTCCTAGGGACACCAAGTTTGGGGGCAAATTCAGACAAATTGTAACATTTTTGTGTTGAAAAGACTTGTTGTAGATTTTAGTCAAACATTTCGACGCGAAATGAAATACTACGCGTCGTTTGCTTTAAAAGCAACTGTCCTTACTGCACAGGCATCAAAAGTTGAAGTTTTTGTTTCACCTCTTCACGTATTTTTTCACGTGAAGGAACAGGCAAATTGAAAGTCCGGTGGTTTGCTATTGTCCAAATTGCAGATAAACTCTGTCGAGAGGGCTACCGAAAGTGCTCGGATTATCGGTGTATACACGCGACCTGGTGGTGCGACGGACACATCGATTGCTCTGATGATGAAACTGATTGTCCTAAGTGAACATTCATGGGATTATTATATTTTTCAACGGCTCATAAATGCTTTTGAAAATATTCTACGCTTTCTGTATATTTTGTATATATGTTCGCCATTCACAAACATGGTTGAAATCTGTCGATTTAACCGCCGGTAATTCAATAATTTGTTTTGTTCTTGAGCAAAAGTACAAAAATATTTATTATCTTTCAATTTTTGGTCCCGGTTCTCAGTGTCTGTACACAGGGGGAAAGGAAACGGCACGTTTCAAGAATTCGAAAGAAGTTAAAACTGATACAGACGCGACGACAGAGGTGGATGGGTTGGGGGTCGGGGGGGGTTTTTGAAACTTTTGAAATGCCGGTTTCTGTAACGATAATAACGTATAAAATCGTTTGTTTTGAAATGCCATGGGGAAGCTGTCAAGAACGGATGTTTTTATTCTGAGAAAGCCGCATTTCCAACGAATGCGTAAAATGATTTTTGTCAAATGACTGCATTTTAATCTGGTGTTTATATTAACCTAAAAATTAGTTATTACAGTGTACGTAGCGCTTTTTTCGAAGAATGCCGTAATTTTTCAAATTAAACCTTCATTATTGAACAGAAAACACAAATCAAGAATACACAACTTTATATATCTTGCTTTTCCGTTAAATTGACATGCATTTTACGTCTTGAATTGACATTGCAATCAGACAATCCATTCAGTTCTTGGTACTCACACATGGAAGGAAACATAAAATCGGCAGAGTTCTGGGAAACACAGTTGTTCTTTTTTCATCAGTCACTGTTCACCTGTAACAGACACGTTGAGTCAATCATTAAAGCTAATCCGCGAGTTTCTGGTCAAATCCCCTCACTTTGTACTATTGTGGATTTATTCAAACGTGTCCGGGCTAAAATGACGTCATTTGCTTTAAAAACGCCCGTTTGTCAAAGTACAGGCACTAAAATGTCAGTTTGGTGTGACTGATTCGACATTCACCATTTGTTTACTGGAAGAAATCGGGAAAACGGAAAGTCTGGTATGCTGTGAACAACAAGCCCATGTTTTGCGGCACATGTCGTCATTTCAGTGGGACACGTTTGAAAAAAATATGTCATACTGGATCAACGCAAAAATCTTGTGTTCCCGCAATCCCTGCTGTAAAAGTACACTCTCGAACTATCCGTGGTTTTTCTGGTTTCCAAGAACCTGCCAGTATTGAATAATAAATCCCTCAAAACAGTTTCAGTCATCGGTTGATGAAGCCAGCGGTTGTCCTGACCATAATATGCTGATCGTGCAGGCCACGATGCTCGCAGTCGCTGCACAGAAAGTAGTCCGTGCACACGGAGCACTTGTACCAGACGCCACGCCCCTCGCCGCGGCACTCCACGCAGTAGCGAATCGGCGGCGCATGATGATTGGCCAGTGTGGGCGGCGTTGTCGTCGTGGTCGTCGCTGATTGGCTGTTGTGCTGCTCGTTGTTGTTGTCGTTGTTGTCATCGTCGTCGTTGTTCAGGTGATGGTGATGGTGGTGCAGTTCGACCACTTCCTCGTGGTTGTTTGTCGTCGGTGCAGTGACGAGGTTGAGGTTGGCGATCGGTGAGTCCAGCGACAGGTCGTCCATGACGCCGGCCGTTTCGTCCTGCTCTGCCAGTGTCGACTGCGGCCGCCCGCTGCTGCCCGGATTGCTGCGATTTCGAAAACTCGACCGTTCCGCGCGCGCCATCGATCTCGATGTGCGACTGGGTGTGATGATCGGGTCGGATGTGTCCGGCTGACTGGGGTTGATGCAATGTGCATGGTCGGATGCGGATGTTGTTCTGTTGCTGTTTATGTACTGCTGATGTGACGACGATGATGATGACGGCCCCGAAAATCTGCTCGAAACGTTGCGCGGTGCGTTGCTGTCATGCTGGTAGAACGCATAGTGGGACGCTGCTGACTGCCGATGCGCACCGCCGCCGCTGCCGGGCCCACCGATCGCGTTTGACAGCGCAGAGCACGGCTGTTGGTCGCGACCTGAAGTTTGTGCAAAAGTAAAAGGGAAAATCTGAAGTTTTAAGCTGTGAAAAACGTTCAAGACTGAAACAGAGCACGATTTGCTTTCACCCCTGATATAAATCCTGAGCGTGTTGTCGGTGGTGCTGTTGATCGCCACCCTCAGTTCGTCGTCCGACGAGAACACCACGTAGTCGCTGTCGTCGTCTGCAAGAAGAAAACGATTGCATTCGGTGACTTCAGTTTGCGATCTCCGTTTATGCCGTTTACTGTTCTTGAAGTTTTGATTAAAATTGAGACGAATCAGCGAATGGATGCACCTTTCCAGCAGAGATTCATATCGTTCAAGTTCAGCCCGTTGTAGACGGCCCGGATTCGCTCCACCAGCAGCCGGTAGATGCCGGACGCAGGCGCGGCCGTCTGATGCTGATGATGATGATGAGGTGGTTGATTGGCTGTTGATGTGCTCGCAGACGACTGATACTGATGGCCGTACGCACTGGGTTGATGTTGCGCTTGGTGGATGTGAAAGTTGCTGACAGCGTTCGCGGCTGCCACCATGTTCATCGTTGACTGACAGCGAGACAGCAGCTCATCCGGGCGAAAGATGAATCGACGAATCTCGATGTTGCTGCCCTGGCCAAAGTAGACCTTCACCGAGACGGGCATGTTCGAGGCGACCATGGAGTCTGGAAAAAGTGGCATAATAAATGTGAAACCTGTCAGCCGGCGACTGTTTACCTCGGGCGGCCTCGACGCAAGCTTGCTGCAGGTGAGCCAGATTATTGATATTGTGGATTTATTCAAACGAGTCAGAACTGAAATGACGTCATTTGCTTTAAAAAACGCCCGTTTGTCAAAGTACAGACACTAAAATATCAGTTTGATGTGACTGATTTGACATTCACCATTTGTTTACGGAAAGAAATCGGCTAAACGGAAAGTATGGTTTGCAGTGAACGGCAAGCGCATGTTTGGCGGCACATGACGTCATTTCAGTGGGACACGTTTAAAAATAGGTCATACACACACAACTTTTCCTTCAGCCAACTGTTTCCACGTGTCACATGATTTTCTGTCCAATTCAACAACTGTACGTGCAAAGGAACATTGGTCCATGCGTTGGCCGTTTCACTGTCATACTAAAAAGTGCGTCTCACAGTGATTTTTAGTGAAGGGGCTAAACAGCATGAAAGTGGACAGCATTTCAATTCACCTA